>PVIC010021146.1:0-28843 GCA_004025085.1 Thryonomys swinderianus
TCTTTCTTTCTTTCTTTCTTTCTTTCTTTCTTTCTTTCTTTCTTTCTTTCTTTCTTTCCTTTCTTTCTTTCTGAGACAGGGTCTCGCTTTTTAGTTCAGGCTGGACCTAGCTCACTATGTAGCCCAGGCAAGCCTTGAACTCAGCAGTCCTCCTGTCTCTGCCTCCCGAGTGCTGGGAATACAGGCGTGAGCCACCACGCCTGGCTTGTATTCATTTTTGTGTGTGATGTGAAATATAGTGTGCAAACCCATCTTTTTTAAATATGAAAATTCAATTATTTCAGGATCATTTGTTAAAATAACTCTCCTTTCCTCTCTGAGTTTCTTGGAACTTGTTTAAATACTCATTTGACCACAAAAATAAGGATTTATTTCTCATTCCTATTCCATCCGTTAACAGGTTTATCCTTACATGGAGCACACTCCTTTGGCAACTATTGCTTTATTGAAGGCCTGGCATTGGGTAATGAAAGCTCTTCAGTATTCTTCAAAATTATTTTGGTTCTCTTACTTCTTTTGCAACTTCATGTGAATTTTAAATTCATTGTATAGATTCAGGAAACAAAATAACTGCTGGACTTTTCATGGGGTTTGAGTTGTACCTGTAGATAAGTATGGGGAGAACTGACATCTCTATCAGTATGGAATGTCTCTGTTTATTTAGACCTTCTTTAATTCCCCTCTGCAATAATTTCATTCTTCTCAGTGAACATGTATTACTTTTGTTCAATTTATTCCTGAGTGTTTTGTGTTATACTATTGCACAAGAAATTGTATTCTTGATTTTATCTGTAGATTTTCCATGGCATGTATATTGAAATATACCTGGATTGTCTATATTTATCTTATATTTCATATTGTTTTTATAGTTCTTATTATTCTAAATATTTTGTGTTTAGGATTTTCTATGTATAGAACTGTATCATTTTCAAGTGAATTAGTTTTATTTCTTCTTTTCCACCTTTGTTGCTTTTTCTTTTTGTGGTGCTGGGGATTGAACGCATGACCTTGTATTTGCAAGGCAGGTGCAGTACCACTGAGCTAAATCCCCAGCCCCACCTTTGTTGCTTTTATTTTTCTCTTTCTTACTTTTTTTTTTTTTTTGCCTGATTGTACTGAATAGAACTTGCAGGACAATGTCAAAAAGAAGTGAAAATAACAGGCATCCTTTCCTTCTGCCCAATCTTAAGGGGAGTACCCAGTCTTTCACCAGGAAGTAAAATGTTTGCTACAGGTCTTACATGCCCCTTTAGGGATTACTATACCAGGCACCACTGGCAAGCGGTCAGTGTGCTGCCCTTTGTACACACTGCCGTCTTTAAAGCCAAGAGAGCAGGAGTGCAGGGAAGTGAGCAGTAGGCCCAGAGTCACAAACCAGCAAATGGAAAACTAAGATCTGAGCTCAGCAGACACCATGGTCAGCCCAGGACTCAACTCACTCCTGTCTATGGAGTAGAAATGCCCTAGTGTGCATTTTCATGAGGCTCCCAGAGCCCTCAGTCAGGTGAGAAGTGACTCCAGGCCAGGTCTTTAACACTCAACTCCAGGAACAGCCCAGCCTTTCCCCCAGTCTGGGCTCTTCATGAAAGAATGAAAATGCCTTGACCTGTGTACTTGTGTTGTGACTCCTTGAGATATCTTTTTAAATGATCAAAATAAAATTGGCCATTTTAACAGAGACCTGGCACATCAATTCTAGTCAGATTCATCAGCCAGATACTTGCATTTGGGGAAATTATATTAGAGTATACTTTGGCCAATGGCCTGGTGACTTCTGGCTCCTGACAGCATTCGGGGTGACATCCTGCCTCCAGGATCCCAATAGGAGGTGAAGGGGGAAAGTTAGGAAATCAGAAGAAGGTACCATTTAGAGGCCTGAGTCCACAGGGAAGTGGGGAGAAGTGCGGGACGTCTGTTTGGGGCTGTAGTCCTTACTAAAAGAGAGAGCTGGGTAAAAGTCAGTGAGGCCCGGCTATAGAGAATCAGAAACACAGATGAGACATGACTGGTCCCAGAAGGACCCAAGGATGGAGCAGAGATGCAGCAGGAGGCCCCAGTGGCTCCTGGACTTCAGGCCAGTTGGCCCAGCCGCTCTAGCCAGGCTTTGGGGTGGTTGGCCTGGGCCAGCAGAGATGATGCATGGCGCAGAAGCAGAAACCAGAAGAGGGAAGGGTGGCCAACACCCCCTGCCAGGGACCACTCTGTCCCTCAATGACACTTATAACGGCCAGTGATCCCAGGCAGACTCAGTGGTAACCTCTCCTTGAAAAAGCCTCCTGGCCCTCCTCGGTGGCCCTGTGAGTCAAGGTTTTTCAGCCCTGGGCTTCCAACTCTACTGGACAAACCCCCACAACTGACCCTTCCACGGAGGCTGAGGACGCTGCCCTCAACCCTGAGTCCCAACGAGGGGATGATGTTTGACTAACGGGATCTAAGAGCCTCCTTTTCCCAGAACAACTGAAATTGCTGGGTGAGCCCTGGGCCGCCTTTCCAACCCCACCCTTCGTGTCACCCCAGCAGCTCCCTCGCACCCCTGGCTTTTCATAGCACATCAGCCAAGGTCACTGCCAGGCCTTGGAGGAGCCTGTGAACTACTTTTGCCTGGCATTCTGAGTGTATCTGGCTGGCTGGTGACCAACAGTGGCACGGCTCAGCTCTCAGATCCCTGAAGCCTAGGGCGCCAACTGTCTTGGCTTCCCTGGGCAGGGGCTGTGGTGGGAAAGGAGGAAGTGAACATACAGGGCAGGCAGGGTCATCAGGGTTGGTAGGAGCCAAGAAGTACTGTTAGGACTCTCTGATGCATGGGAAGTCTCCTTCTTTGTCTTTCTTCATCACCACTATGTGTATGAGGTTTGTCTCAAGGAAGAAAAGGAGAGTTTGCGACTCAGACCACCAGAAAATTTGGGCTCTTATATGGTCTAGGGAACAGTCTGAAAGAAGCTCACTTTTGATTTACAAGCCGAGGCTCTGAGAGCTGTGCTTTGAATGTAATTGGAAAAACTGATGCAAGAAGTTGAAGCTCAAAGCACAGGCTGAAAGGAAAGGACGTGCTGTCCTTAGCTGACCTAGGGATGGCAGGTAGCAGGGACCTCAGCAGAGGGGAAGGTGAGCCTGGATCCCTGAGAAGCCTCCTTATGCCACCACTACCCAGGACCATCAGCTGGCAAGCTGCAAACCTCAGAGGACTGGACTTTTTTCTGGTCTCCCTAGAAAGCCATGGAGAATGTAACTTTGGAAAGAAATTGTGATACAAGCTGGTCACTGAGCAGGGAGGACTAAGGACACATGTCAGGCACAGGGGGAGCTGGCCTTCATCTCCCCTGCAAGGCCCTCCAGAAGTGGTAGTGGGTCAGTGCCCAGCTTCCCAAGGCCTCTGTTTTGATGGAAGTAGGTTAAAGCAGGAGCCAAGAAGGCAGCAGTGACCTTCCTAAGGAAGTGTGCTGTGAAGAGGGGTGGTTTGTGGTATGTCCTGGCCCAGTAAACTAACTCCCTGGGAATGAATTCTGTTACAGGACCCACCAGAGCTCCCCAGCACTGTGCCGTGAGTGGGTCTCACCCTGCACTGCCATGCAGACCCTTTGGTGGGCTGGGCAGGCGCCAGCTTCCTGTGTCTCCTTCTGAGATGAATCCAAGGGCTTCTTCCCTTCCCTGTGCTGGGACTGGCTTAGATTTGTGCTCTGTGTTTTGCAATAATGAAACCCATCGTGCTGGACAACACCCCGTTCTCAGATTCCAGCCAGTTCCAACCTTGGGCCCATGTTCTTTCCCATATTTTTAAAGAAATGGAGTCAAATTTCGGGGCAGATAAACAATGGAAAGCACACTATCTGACAACTTGCTGTCCTTGCAAATTGTTCCCACCCTCCTTATTTACCTTAATCCCAGATCCGGATGCATGCTGTATTTGTCTGGTTTCCTCACTGCTCCAAACTCACTTTTCTTTAGTCTTAAGAAGAGAAATACCGTTCTAAATTTTTTCATGATGGGAGAATCAGCATAGATTTCTTTTAGCTTCCTAGTTCAGAAATAACAGTGACAAGTATGGCTATTGGGTGGCTCCAGTAGGCAATCAATGATTAGCTATACTAGCTGTCTCCTGCTATGTAACAAGTTACCCCCCAAATGACTACTTAAAACAATGACAACCGTGTGTTCTCTCAGCTCTTGTGCATCAGGACTCAGGAACCAGTTAGTGTGGGGTTCTGCTCTGGGTCTCTCACAAACCAGGCTGAGGCACTGCCTGAGACCGGAAGACCCCTTCCGTAGCTCCTTCTCCTAGCTGGAGGCTGGTGTAGGCCCTGGCAGGAGTATCCTCCTCTCCAGCAGCCTCTCCCCCAGCTGCCCTAGGATCTACGTGCAGACAACTGGCCTTGCCCAAGCTGCCCCAAGACATAGGTAGGAGCCTTAGCATTCCTTTGACTTCCATTTATAGTCTCACGTTGATCCCACCCCACTGGTCACCAGAGCAATGCTGATTCAGGGTAGAAGACACAGTGCAGGGTCACAGATGAGAGGCCAGGGACTGCTGGGTATTACTTAGAGATGCCGTGCATTGATAGAAGATGCATATACATAAGCATAGTTACCCTTTTTATTAAAGTACTAGTTACTCAGATTAATAGTTTTGTTTGGCAGAGTTGTACCTGCATATAACACGTCTTTTTCACTCTGTTTTCCCCCTATCTTCTCACCCTTTTCTCTTCTCCTCTTTCTCTCATACTCTCCCTCTATGGTTCATGTCTTCTCTCTGTTTCTGCTTGTTTGATGTTTTCTTAGATTCCACAGCACAGAGGAAATATGCAATATTTGTGATTCCGAGTCTGGCTCATTCAGCTATTGTGACTTGATTCACAACAGCCACATGATCACACAAGTCCTTCTTTGCTGTCTTCACATCTCCCTGCATAAGACAGCAATACTGCTTCTCTTCACTGTGAGGCAACATCCGGGAACAGAGGTTCTTGACCAGCTGGGGTCAGAGAAATAGACACCATCCCATGTACAGACACATATACTAACCCCAGAATGAAGATGAAGTTGGTTAGGACCTTCAGAGCAGCTTGTGATATATAAGTCCTCAGTAGAAATCAGTTTTGGCGATGTGTCCCTGCTCACAAGCAGCCATTGTTTATATGTAGTCACTATATTCATTCACCTCAGACTGGTGCTTCATACAGAAAAAGAGGCTTATCAGCTCACAGGGTAGATGTCATGGAGTCAGGAGCTTCCATGAGAGGATTCACTTGGCAAAACAGAAAGGAGGACTGAGAGGGACCAGGCCTGCTCTTTCATAATATCCCCCTTTTGGGTCCTTGAGAACCAAGGGCTTGCCTTCCATGACCTAACGACTCCCCTGGGCCCACTTTGGAAACATTCTACTACTTCCTCTCTGACACCACCCTGAGGGCTAGATTTCTAGCTCATGAACCTTTGGGGGACACACCATACCCAAACCAGAGTGGTGACTACCCGAGACCCCAGGGCAGCAGTCTCAGGCCCAGCAACTCTATTTGACTGAACAGGAAGCAGGAGATATTTTGGAACAATATTTGTTTGTTTTGTTTTGGGTTTTTTTTTTTTTTTTGAGACAGGATCTCAATTTCTGTAGTTCAGGCTGGCCCAGAACTCTCTGTGTAGCCCATGCATGCTTCAACTCAGCAATCCTCCTGCCTCTGCCTCCCAAGTGCTGGGATTACAGGTGTGAGCCACCATGCCCGGCACTGTGGTGTGTGGTACTGATTGCTGATGAGTGTGAGTTATCACACCTGCTATTGTTGTATGTGGTTACCGGGGATTGAGCCAGAGACCTTGTGCTTGCAAGGCAGACGCCAGAACCACTGACCACTGAGCTAAATCTCTGGCCCTTTGGAACAATTTTTTTTTTTTTGAGACAGGGTCTTGCTTTGTAGTTCAGGCTGGCCCTGAGCTCACTATGTAGCCCAGGCAAGCCTCCAACTCAGCAATCCTCCTGCCTCTGCCTCCCGAGTATTGGGATTACAGCTGTGAGCCACCACGCCTGGCTGGAACAATATTTTTGAACAGAATAAGAGAATGATCATGGGATGATAGCATTAGAGAATACACATTGACTTTTATTTCAATTACATCTCACCTTTGCTTAGTCAACCCATGTTTGTCAGGTCCGGAAAGTCAAACAAGAAGAATATTGAATTGCAGCCAATTACTCAGATATTGATTTTAAATCAACAGTATCTAATAAAAATGTATTGATCATCTCCTATACACAGCGGAGAACACACCCAACTTCTACCCTCGAGGAAACTACCAAGAGACAGACATTTCAACCACTGGAGTGTCACAAAGACGCAGTGCCACAGCCACTGCCACACCAGCAGGACTGCCTCAGGGCTGGGGGACTCTGGGGAGAACGCACCAGAGAGCATGCTTCATCTAGCCTCTGAGAAACCAGAAGAGCTGCTGATGATTGAAAAGGTGATATATACCACTCACTGTACTTCAGATTAATTCTTCACACCACTTGCTTAAAGTCTGTGTGCTTTCCCAGTTCTAAACTGAGAAACGGGATTCTGGATACCGTTTGCTTCAAGGTGAGCTGCCAGCTCCACTTGGCAGCCTGTATATTCGTGATATGGGCAATAAATAGATTTTAAATGTTAAGACTTGACTTCTGGAGCTCAAAACCTTAATATAAGCTGGACAAAAGAAAACCGTTCACATACAGATGTCCACTGCCCTGGCAAAGGCCCTCGGAGCTCAGGCCGGGAGCAGGAGACGGCAGCCCCTTCCTCCCCTCGCAGCGAAGCACACCGAGCTCTTCGGAACCAGTTTCCGGAAGGTGGCGGTGAGAAGGAGGCCCCTGCAAGTTGGCACGGGACCGCTGGGGATGGCAGTGACACCCTCCCCCCTTGCCTACCCTGCCCTCTTTAGCCTTCACTCCAGCTTCCTCCGTTCTTTATTTTTATCTTATGATGATCTCTGTATTTTTCAAACCCCTTTACGTATTTCCTGGAACAGCGTGAAGCATTAACGCCCAAGAGTAGAATAGCAGACCCTCTCTCCCCACATCCTCGCTTTCCGATCTGTACAGGCAGGACAGGGGACAGAGCAGTGAAGAGGAGGTGGCACAGCCCCACTTTGTTCAGCTGCTACAATAGGACTGTGTGCTAGGCAGCCCATGTACCCAAAAACTATGAAGAGTACACGATGCAGGGAGAAAGAATGGCCCTGGACTTTAGTAATGTTTTGCTCCAAAACACACGTCATTTCCCACCACTGGCTGCAGTTTCTGTGGGTTCCCGACATTCTGGTGTCACAAACTCCACTGGGGTGGCTGTCAGCCAAGAAGGCCACTCTCTCCCAGGCCCTGCCTGCCAGGCTTTGTCTCCAAGAGACCAGAACAAAGCGGCAAGCCTTGTAAGGCCCTGGCTCCAGGACACACATGACCTTTTCTTGCTGCATTCTGTGGAGAAGCAATTCATACTGCCAGGCCAGTCCCTCTCTGGATGGAGAAGCAGGAAGCACTGGGCTCCTGGGTCATCCCTGGTACCCGTCCCACAAGATGATGCCAGACAGTGAGTGAGTGCCAAGTGGAAAGAAATTGAAAAGGGTTATTCCACACAAATTCTTCCTCTTCACATCATCTTTAATGCTACCGGTAAATCATTTTTTCAGTAAGGAAACACCTGCTAGTCCCCAGGCATAGTGGGTGAAGCTCCACATCTCTAGCAGTGGGCTGTCTCTGTCAGGCAGAGGGCGGAATGGAGCCCGCTAGAAGCAGAGGGGAGCATGGTGGCTTGAGCTCCACGGCCATCTCTGGACTCAGGGGATGGGAGGTCTCACCTGTGACTGGCTCAGCACAAAACCACCACGCCCACCCTGAGGGAACCATACGTGCGTGATGTTAATACACTTTTTAAGAGACTCATTTAATCAACAGCATCAGACCCACTCAGGACCCTCAAGGAGGCCTGGTCGTGGATGGGGTCAAAACTACAAGTAGTTAACCAGAGGAGGTCAGCCTCAAAATATGGTGGGCCATTCAGTCTTCTTTAAAACAAACTCTCTTTTTTTTTATCCGCCTAATAGGTCACTTGAAATCTGTGAATATCACCACAAATGGCCCAAGTCAATGATTATCTTCAGAAATTCTGGTAATTTTAGATTGATAAAGCAAACACACAGAGTCCCAGGAAAATAGGATTATAGTGAAAACATCAAACAAAGGACAAATATCCTATGCAAGATGCATGCCATGTACAGTGGGAGATATAAAAATGCACGTCAAAGGCAGTCCGTTTCTTTAAAGAACTATTTGGAAAGAATAATTTATACTCATAAACACAGTGCAAGTCAAAATGGTGGTATACTGACCCAGCTGCAGGTCTTGCATGTACTGACTGTATCATCAGTATAACTGTCATCACTGTCGTCATCTCCACCACCGCCACCAGCAGCATCACAGACATCTCCTGTGTCCCAGGCACTGTGGAGTCATCCAGTCTTCCCCAAAGCCCCACTGCTTTAAACTGGCCTTTTACAGAAAAGGTAGCAATGACTGAGGAAGTTAACTCACCAGCCTGGGAGTGCCAGCTGGCCCATGCTAGGTCTGGAACTTGAGCCAGGTTTGGACTGACTCCGAACACGCACTCCGAGCCACTGTGCTTTCCTATTCTACAGCAAGAAGAAGGGTGCAATGCTCAGAGCTGACAAACATGAAAATCACAGTGGGAAGAATTTTCCCCAAAATGTCTCCATACAGTGTATATCTGTGTTGTGTTTTATTCTAGAATTGTTTAATTTTTGGAATTCATATGAATTTTTTTCATTCATATGAAGCTATTATTTCTAAAAACAAATCATCACCTATTCTTCTGATTTCATAAGCAATGCACACTAAGTTGAAACTAAAGTCAGTGTAAAATGATTTATAAATAGTTGAAAAAGATGAAAACAATCAGTACTTAGAAGTCTGGAATTCAAGATATATTTGTCTGAGTTGCCCCCTAAAACCACCCTATATAAATCATACTTGTTTTCTGCCACCCTGGGTTTATCAGGAACATGCCCTGTAATTTATCCTGAACACATCAGGCTTTACCTTCAGGAAAGTAATTAGGTACTGCCCAGTGAGGAAAGATAAAGACTTAGGATGCATTATACATGGAGATTAGAACATAGACACAGAAATCTCAATTAACCTTCTAATCTGTAGGTCAGAAGGGGGGGGCTATGAGCCAGTAGGAAAATACAGTGCCAATTTTCTATGAACTCCGTCGAGCTGAGGACAGAATTCAGGTCACAGCAATTAGCTGTAATAACAAAAGGAAAACAAAAGGTTGGGCAGTTTATATCGGTGACCAGCTAACGCTACGATGAAATGCTGAGTACTAAGTTAGAGCCAGAGACACCCTTTCTGACCAGTTACAAAACAACCTGTGTGTTTCCTATTAAACACTTTGTGGATGAGTAGAGATTAGAGTGAGCAAGGACGGTAACACGAACAAGCCACGGAGCCGGCTCAAGCCCAAGTGAGAGGTGTCACATGGGTTCAGTTCAGTCTTGCTGTGGACCAGGAGGGAATTCATCGGCTAGATTAGGCACAGGACCCAGAGGAGCAAGGGTAGCAGGAAGCTCTGACCTTGGTGTCGCAGGCAATGAGGACCCTTGAGGCAGCAGGGGGACAGTACCACTTAGTTGCTACCATCCACTCCAACTTTTGGCATGTATGGGACATTGCCTGGTTTTCTAACAAGTCTGCCATGATACCAAGAGGAACACTGCTATCTATATAGACCAGACTTGCTCAGAAATGCTCAGCAACAGCCTACGTCCACCTCAGCTGTTCTCACAGCCTCAGCCCCTGAGGCCAGGGGTGGTCTCCTGCTCTCCTGAAAAGGAGGTTTCAGCTCAACCCTTGGAATCTGTGTCCTCCTTCCTGTTCACCCAGACCTTCAAAAAACTGCAGTTAATTTCCTAGAATAGCCTTACCCTAAGGTGAAATTAGACTAGAGAGGTACTAGTTCAGCAGTGTCCCTCCAAATTGTGTGCCATTCATTGTGACCTCATTTAGAAAAATGTATGGCTGGAGATATTATCGGTCAACAGGAGGTCACACTGGAGGAAGGTAACCCTTAGCCAGCATAACCAATGTCCTTACTTTAAAAAGCAGAAAGACAGATAAACCCAAGGAGAAGGTCACTTGAAGACAGAGACAGGAGTGGTATCTGAGCCACAGAATGTCTGGGACCAGGGCACGACAACCACCTGGAACAGATTCTCCTGCCATGTTCCAGAAGGCCAGTGTCACCTTGATTTCAGACTTCTGCCCTCCTCAATTGGGAAAGAATACATTTCTGTTGTTTTAAGGCACCCAGTTTATGTCACTTTGTTAGAGCAGCCCTAGGAAACAATGACACCGTAACTGCAAGCCCTGTGAGAGGGAACATATCACAAGGAGCAAAGCCACAGCACCCCAAGTGCAAGTCAAGGAGCCTGTATCCTGCCAACCTCAAGCCAACCACTGGCATCAGACCTCCTTACTCCCACCAGTAGAGTCCTTCCTCATCCCCCACCAGACATGGGTCCTCTTCTCCAACCTCCTGCATCTTGGCCTTGACCTTCTTCCCCTGCTGTGAAGTATTTTTCACCATGTGAAGCCCTTGTTTCTTCCCTGGCAATCTGCCTCAAGTGTTTTTCATTCATTGGTTGGTTTTCTTCTCTGTTTTGCAGAGCCTTAGCACTCAGCCACGTTCTGGGACTCCCTACAAGAACTGGAGAGTACTACCTGCCAGGTAGGTGTTCAAGGCTGAACAAATGATGGAGAAAATGAGGGAGTGAATGAGTGAAATAAAGCTCATTTGTCAATAGTTAAGTGTCAAAAGCATGTGTCACCCAGAAGTGCTCCTCACCTCAGGCACAACTTTTTACTCCCATGGCACATCAAGCTCCAGGGAAACTGCAGGGGCCAAAGGGAAAAGCAGCATGGCAAGAAGGAAAAAGTGCACAGAAGAAGGAAGCTTACAGGAAGTGTGCAGAGATCGGCACCTCCCCTTACCGCTGCATGATGACCCTATTCCACCTCCATTCCCAAAGGGGACCAAGCCATATTCCGAGGGGTAGAATTTCAAAGTCACTGAGTCACTTTTCCTGTTCTTATTACTCTTCTGTCTTAGTTCATGTTGTGCTTCTGTAAGAAACTACCTTAAGCTGGGTAATTTTTAAAGCAAAGAAGTTCATGGGATCACAGTTCTGGTGGCTGGTAGATCCAACCAACATGGCACCAGTGTGGAAAAACTGAAAAGGACCCAGTCATATGTAGAAGAGCTGAGGCACAGAGTGGTCTTGCCCCTTAGCAACCATCTCTCAAGATAACAACATGCTCTGCTCTTGCAAGATTCAACCAATTCCAGGTGACTGCATTAATCTGCTCGTCAGAGTGGAGCAGCCTGACTTCGTTTTTTCCAACCAGGCTCACCTTCCAAAACTCTCACCAGCACACAGGTGCCAAGCTTCCATTGGGGACTCTCATTGGACATGGCTTGTAACTGTCCATTTTGATAATAGCCTCCACCCTGGCTTCAGGTGGCTTAACTGATTCTTGTTTGTTTTCTCTGCCCAAAACGACCTGAAGCCCCTGGAAGGTTGTTCCTTTTTTTCTCTGTAGCCCAGGAAGCAGGGACTGAACAGGATGTGAGAAGGCAACTACACTGAAGACAGGAAGACACATGTCATCTCACCACAACACACCACTTGGTGATAGTCCACTAATCACAGCATATTAAGACATCAATTATTTTCCCTCACAAAAGGAAATGGGCATAATTTAACAGAATATGCATCATGATTTCTTTCACCACTAAATTATGACTGTCATTAAACACATGAGACTCAGTGCAATTCTGCATGGATGCTGACATCTGCTCAGAGCCCTTTCAAGAGTGTGAGTCAGACAGAGATACCATGTGCACAGTGTGCAGTATGTATCGATGCACACAGCTGGAGCCCAGGATTTTAAATAGCACTGTACTCATCTGAAGCAGGAATATGGCATCTCCCAGGGTGAGTAGGTTTTAAATACCAGGCTGCATCAGGTGCCTTATGGCACTAGGGGTGCTGCAATTAGAGTTCTTTCCAGGGTTGCCATGGCATCATGCATTACAGGCACACTCAACCAATATTTCTTGACTAATTTATATTGCAGGAATATTTGTAACTGTTAAATCTCAAGTCAGCCATTTCCCATGCTTATTATTTTGAAATACATTTTTTTCATATTCTTTTAAGTGAACATGACAGTATGCAATTAAATATATTATGACACAGTATGATGCTATTTCTGGGAACAGTTTTTTTTAAAAATACTATGAAAAGGATACCTGCTCACTTGGCATGGTATTTCAACCTTTGTAAATTGCAGCCTTCCTACATAGCACCTATCCTGGCTTCCAAAGGCAAGTCAATACACTTTACTGCATGTTCCCAAAGGTCCAAAACAGGGCTGGAAGAGTACATCTGTAGAAAGTATTCTGAAAGCAGCAGAGTCCCACAAGGTAAGCAATAAAAAAGTTTTCAAGGTTCATTTCATACTAACATGACAGTGCCTCACAGGCAGCATGGGAAAAATCAAAGTAGGTAAGTCTAAGGATGCAGCCTGTCCTCAGGGTGCAGCCAATGAATCACGCTCTTTAAAGGTCCTGACTCATCATATACTTCACCTAAATGTTCAGGTAGCTTTGGAAGGAATTAATGGAGATTAGTGAGAAAGTTAGGGGATAGGGAATGAATTTTATCAAGCATCTATAGGAAGTAAGAGATGTAAATTTCAACAACACAGCTGTGGGATTGGACTTGCCCACCCTTCCCCTCTGTTTGCTTTAATTTTTTTGTTGTTGTTGTTCTACTGAAACATCTCTCAAACATTTCAACCTTAACTGAATTTGAGCACAATTCTTCATGAGAGTGAGCCCACATTTTCCAGCGGGTTTTCAGGGTGGGTAGAATGATAATCCTGAAGTGATGCTTGTTTGGAATTCCTTAATTCAGCTTGGTCTCTTGGTCTGGAGCTCTGTGTTCCCTCCCGACTCCTGAGTGATCCTTACCTGTTAAACTCAGACTAGTTATACTTGGTCTAGACTCTTTCTATCAAGACAAGACATTTGCATGAGATGTAAACTCTAAGGCTTCTGTTCAGTGATAACTGTGCTAATGAGAATCAAAGGCAAGATTTTTGTGTATATTATCAACAAAGACATAAAATATTTATGCCATATTTGAAAGAAAAAATGCTGCTTAATAGCATTTTAGTATTTCAAAGTATTTTTCAACTATTGACCTTTTATTTTTTTTGAGACAGGGTCTTGCTTTGTAGTTCAGGCTGGCCCTGAGCTCACTATGTAGCCCAGGCAAGCTGTGAACTCAGCAATCCTCCTGTCTCTGCCTCCCGAGTGTTGGGATTACAGGTGTGAGCCACCACGCCTGGCACTGTGGTATGTGGTATTGATTGCTGGTGAGCGTGAGTCACCACGCCCAACATTGTATGTGGTTACCAGGGGGATTGAACTCAGGACCTTGTGCTTGTGAGGCAGGCGCCAGAACCACTGAGCTAAATCTCTGGCCCACTATTGACCTTTTTGTACATATTTACCCAGAACACTTAACTTTGAGTTATAAGGAACTATAGAAAAAGTGAAAAATTCACCTTTGCATTCATGAGCTCCACCTGGTGCTATAGCCTACACACAGCTGGCTCTGGGCACCATAGGTCCAGAAGAGCTAGGCTGAGC
The DNA here is from genome assembly GCA_004025085.1 of Thryonomys swinderianus. Taxonomy (NCBI): domain Eukaryota; kingdom Metazoa; phylum Chordata; class Mammalia; order Rodentia; family Thryonomyidae; genus Thryonomys; species Thryonomys swinderianus. The sequence goes on from PVIC010021146.1 coordinate 13,764, forward strand.
CACAAAGAAGCCCTCCATGAAGAATGCAACTTGGAGAACCTTCGGTGAGGAAGTCTCCATGAGGAAACCTCCATGAGGAAACTTCTATGAGGAAACCTCTGTGAGTAGCACTTCACAAAGAACATTCTCTGAAGAAATCCTCCATGAAGAAGCCTGCCATTAAGAATCCTCTATAAAGAAGCCTCTCTGAAGAACTATCCATGAAGAACATCCATGAGAAGCCTTCCTTAGAGAAACCTCTGCAAAGAAGCTTTCTAGGAAGAACCATTTGTGAAGCACCCTTCATGATGACCCTTTTGTAAAGAAACCCTCTATGAAGAGCCCTGTATAAAGATGTCCTTCAGGAATAACCTCCTTGAAGAAACTTCCATGAAGTATTTTCATCTCTGAAGAGCCCCTCCATGAATCTCTCTGTGGGAACTCGTCTTAAGACCAGTCCTCCTGTAGGATTCTGGGGGGGGGGCTATTGAGGAGTTGGGGTGTCCTCTATGGTTGGACAAAGTTGAGGTTGAGAAGTGAGAACATACTTAGCCTTGAGGACGATTCTAGTGCCATAGACAATTTCATCTGGGGTTTGGTTTCACAATGAGTTCACAGTTGGGAAATTTTTATATCTTTATAGAGCTTGTGTTTTATTTTAAAGTGAAATTCTCCATTGCCATTCCTTTCCCCTGCCATGTCTGACATGATGTCTGTGAACATCCTCTGAATACAATGAGGACTGTGGAAGAGAGGAAGCCACAGACACCCACAGCCACAGCAGGACCCTGTGGGATTTCTCAGGAGCAGGCAGAAAGGAAAAAACAAAACTATATTGCAAAGATTAGCTAGAAGTCTCTGGGGCTGGCACACACCTTTACACACACAAGTACAAATGTTTGCTCCATTGGGATGTCATCTGAGTGCATTATTTCTAACCCACTTTTCTCCACCTTGTCTTTAAGAGACTTGAATATCCAATTGAACTTGAGATACTGCTCAGATTCTCCTTTATTGGACTTGCCCAATAGGATATTACTTTGGATGGTCTTTTAATTTAAATGAGTGAATACTTGTATGGTTCTCCAGAAATACTGCAGACTTCTCCTTGACTTCTAAACTCAAATTGCCCTTAGGTAGAAAACCAGCTTTTCATTCGTAGCTTGTATAATGGTGTTCATTTCCATCTGGAAAGTCATATGTCTGTCCTGTTCTTTTGTCCCTTTTCTTTCTGTTGTTCAAGATTACACACAGGTTACCTCCAGGAACCTCACAACCTTGTTTCCAAGAACTATTAGGTCACCTGGGTCTGGCAGTTTATTCTTTTTTATAGAAAGTAGATGTTCTCATATTATTTTCTGCTTAGCATTCCAGTTACCTCAAGTTTGCTCTGTTCTTTTGTTTGAACACCATTTTTATATAAAAGAGATGAAAAATAAAATACAAATTGAGTCATTCTGGTTTCTTCTCCATCTGTTAACATTATACCATCTGCCTCTCTCTTCTTGCAGGAAATAAAATGAACCAAAACAGAAAACCTCAGATACTTCTAGACTAAAGCATGTGGGCCTCTAAGCAGAGAAGAATGCAGCTGAGGATTTTAAAAGTTCCTTAGGGTCAGATCCCGGCCAGGGTGCAGGTTTGGATACCTGTGGGGCCCAGACACAGGGCTCTGCCTTCGCTCTCCAGCTCTGTCCACACTGCATCTCTCCAGTGCTCAGGGGATGGGTGGGCAGACCAGAGGCTGGAGAGCTGTCGAGGGGCTACCCACACCATCCTCCACTAAGACATAGAAGCTGGAAGCAGTTCAGGGGGCAGGAGACCCTCCGCAGCTTCCGCACAAAGATCAAGCATATCAAAGTGCAAGTAAAAGCCAGAGCTGTCATTCTGAGTACTCACTCCACTCTCCCAGACAGAAAATTGGAGAGCTGGTGGGTCATGCACTTGGAATTATAAGATTCAGTCTCAAAGAAGACAGCCAATAGGAGCGTAAGGCAAATAGCGCCTTTAAAAAGCATTAGCAAGAGACAGATTTAAACCCAGCCACATCAATCATTCTGTAAAACATAAATGGTCCAGATGTTCCCTTAAAAGGCAAAGGTTATCAGATTAGCAAGACCCCTCACCACAGGCTGCTAGGGAGGCCCTCTCCAAGCACCACGAGGCTGCCTCCACAGTTAGATATCCTCCTTCCGCCCACGCGGGCTCCATTCCTGGACAATCCTCCAAGGGGAGTGAAAGCGTGTGCATGCGCACACACACACACATATACACACACACGCGAATGTGTGCACAAGTGTGTGTAAGGCTATCTGAAGCAGACTTGCACACACTAACAACTACAATTAGCCCCAACACCCCTCAGCTGCCGTCAGGAGACAACCACACTACCCTCCTCACTTTGTACCACTGGGCACTAAACTGACCAGTCATGACAAGCAGTGGTGCAGGGACTTGGGATTAGCAAGAGAAAAACTGCATATAAGACTATATCCCCCGGAATCTTAGCCTGTGGGCTGGGGGTTCTGAAGGAAGTCAAAGGGCACCAAGGAATTTTGGACAGATGGAAACATCTGTCTTCTCAAGACTAAGCTATACACCAAAGAAGCATGAATTTTACTGTATATATATTACGCCTCAATAAGACAAAATATTGTTAATGTTTTAGAAGCAACAAGACCTTTCTACTGCTCTCATTAAGGTTCAAGAAACACTCTTAACGGACTGGCTATACAATGGTCCTCTAGGGCACAAGCTGTACCGTGTGCTCCCATGCATAGGGATCTCCTTTACCTCCCCCTGAAAGCAACTCTCTGCAGACTTAGTAAGAGTCTGTGCAGCTCTGATCATCAAAACAGAAACCAAGAGCTTGGCTACCCAAGGAATAGTCTCCTTGAAATGGTTCCTTTGGAATCAGTGCTGTTTCTGCAGGCCATAGCCTTGGAGGAAGACAGGCTCACATTCCCAGGCAAAATTCTTCTTCATCCTTGGGTCCAAAGCTGTAGCTGTCAAAAGAGACCATGCTTAGAATCTTAGAGCTGTGGAATCTGGCTGTCACACTCATCCTTTGCTTTCTCTCCCCCTCTGCCACGCGACATGTCAACAGAAAAGACTTCCGACATGAAGAGACAAACACAAGACCTCTGTGGAATAAGGAAGCAGCCCCTGCCTTACCCACATCAGCCATTCCAGATCAAACCTGAACAAAGGGCTTCTCCTTATATACAAATATTTTAAAAAAACAATACTGGGAATTAAATGCAAGGCCTTCCCACTGAGCCACACTCCAAATCTTTTTATTTTTATTTTGAGACAGGGTCTCATTAAGTTGCTAAATTGCCCAGGCTGGGCTGGAACTTTGGAGGCTCTTTCCCTACCCTCCCAGAATTCTGGGATTACACCCATGTGCCATCACACACAGCTAGCAAGAGGCAATTTTTGAATGGTCTCCAACATAAGGGAGAAAGCTCAGTGACTGCCTACAGCTATCACACAAAAGCGAGAAGCTGACAAAACCCGCCACATAATTTAAAGAGTTCTCTGCAGTGAAGAGACCCTTCCAGGCCATGTGGCAGTCCCTATTTCCTCCCGCTTTCTACCGAAGTTTTCTATAAACTTAGCCTTCTTGCTCAAAGCAGGCTTATTCCTCCTTACACAGCACTGATCAGTCTCTCACATTGTGTTTACTTGATTTCTTGACATTGTTTTATAGGATGAAGAAGCCTTTAGACAAACCAGAGGAAAATTAGGTGTAGGTTAAATCGTTCCATTATCTGGATAGAAAATATCTGCATGTTGTAGGCCAAGCACTTATCACAGGTTCTGGCTCATTTGCTCCTCTCCCCAAGGGAAGACAAGGAGAGCAAGGCCTGCAGTCAAACAGCTGAGTAGTGTCTCTTCTTTCCTTGCTACATCCAGAGCTCAGACAACAGAAACATCTGGCAGTTGGACCGTTTAACCTGTGGACATCCCCCTTGCAGTGAATCACCTCCAGAGCAGTGGCTCTGGTCACAGCTGGGAGAGGTGGCAGCTAAGGATGGTGTGAGCTCCAACAATGGCACCTAGAGTTAGGCAGCAAGTTGGACATTAGTGACTTGGAGACGGAGGCTGGTAGCTCCATGAAGAGAAAGGAGATATGTTTTCCTTCACTTTCTTAATCATTAGTTACAGATAAAGTCCAAACAAACTTACAGTTTCAAACTTTAGCTCAAGTGAACATAACCCCTCTGAACATGCTGTTAAGGTCCAGGACCATCCAGACGAGATCGGGCACGTTCAAGGTGGTATGGCCATAGACTCCAGGAGGACCATTCAAAGTCAAACCATGAGTGAGAGGTGGACAAACCTCAAGGTCTCACAACAAAGTAAACAAAAACATTACATCTAGCTATGTGAAGATCCACTTCCTGATGGCAGCCACCACACTGGAGGAACTGGCAGGATTCACCCTGTCCCCAGAGCATTGGAAGGCAGCAGGGACCTCCACTCTTGAGCCCAGATCCTGGAGTCTGCCTGGTAAATTAAGGTATGATGCACCTATGTGTTCCTGAGTCCTCATGTCACTGCATTCCGTTTTTCAGGAAAAGGAGGTTTACTGCTTACGATGGTAGAAAAAGCGATTTCATGCCTGCGTGAGCTTCAATGAATTAGGGAGAGTCTCAGTTTGGCTTCCTCACCTCCAAAATAGGAGTTATGGGGCTTCCTGGGGCTCTAAGAAGAGAAAGCTCCACACCTGCCATTTAGTGAGTGTTACATTTCAGTGTAAATCAAAAACCAATCATTTGTGCACGTATTTATGTACAAGTCTGTCGCAGTGTAGCAGACTTAAGCTGAATTTTGGGATCACCACAAACCTGGCTACCATCTGTGTTCCTAGTGAAGCAGAACAATTTTCATTGCCTCCTCTTTTCATTCACTAAGGGGAATCTTAACCCTCCTAAATTGGTTGCAGTTAAGTCTGATCTCAAACGGTAAGAATGAGAGGTTTCTACCTGGTGCCTGCCAAAGAATGAGAGATCCCGAAATATCTCCCACAATCACAAGGGGCCAGAACATCTTCACCTAGTAAATGGCAACATTAAATGACAGGCCAGGATTATGTACCGGGCCTGGATCAGAGGAAGATGAGAGAATATAGGCCACCTGGTTCCTGAGTTGCTCTGTACTCAAAAGCAATTAATTCAGGGCTTTAATGACAAAGAAAAATATCCGACAAATCTAAGTAGCACCTTCCATTTCCATCAGTGCTGTGACTAAAACAAGTTAGACATCTATAACTTTAAGACTGGAAATAGTGACAACCATATATCACTCATCCTTTCAAACGTGCACCGTAGCTCATAAACAAGTGAGAAACACCCAACAGGTTCAGGAAAAGAGGACTGAACGCCCAGACCCTGGCAGCCCCAGAGCAATGGGTTTTGGTATCAGGGGCTTTGAAGCTCTGATAAGATAAGATCCTTCAAAGGTTCCCCTTACTGGATAAACTATGGAATCCCTGGAAAGAAAGCTCATGTCTCTTTCCATGGGCTCCAGTGAATGAGGAAAAAAGAAACTATCTTTTCTAAAACTCGAAAGTCCAGGCTGTTCACATGTGGTACTGGGGTTTAAAGTTACATTATCTAATAGGCCAGTCAGTAGCACACATTACAAAAAAAGACACCAGTTCATAATGTCAAAGGAGAGACAGAGCGAGAAAGTCAGCCTGGCACAACTACATGGAAATGACTCCGGATCAGGTTATTGATTGTTGATAAAGTCAAGATCTTACCAGGGAGTCTCCTTGTGGAGATAGCTCACCAAATAAAGTTACAGGGCTGTGGAGTTGCTTGCCTCTCAGTTTTCAGTTTTTGCTTCAAACAATGAGTTGAATGAAACAAAAACAGTGATAGAATTTATGTGAAAAAAATGAGTGTGGAGGGTAAGGGGGAATCTGGCTCTGTGGAGTGAACTTGGGTCAAACAAAAGTGAGGAAAAATTAAAAAATAAACTAAAAATCTAACCTGGAGGACACAGGGTGGGCTATCGGGAGGTGACACATAAGCGAGCCCTTCCTGGTGTTTGTCTTTTTTGCCTTCCACATCTCATGGGAAACTTTGAGAACTTCTTTATCACTCCTGAAATTTGTGTGGTGCATGTTCTTGGATGATATAATTAACAAATTCCATTAACTCCTCAGCCAGCTTTGCAGGGTCCTACTTTCCTCCTCAGGGAAATTAGTGGTTTAGAGAGTAAGTGATCTACAGGGTGCCTTTCCCTGCACCTATTGCTTTCAAGTCAAATGGAAGATGGGTAGGTTAAGAAAAATACTCAAAGATGGAAGCAGGCAAGCATGGCTGCATATCCTTTCAAAACAATGCTAAATGAATGTGTTTACCACACAGGATTACCTAGTTCTTCAGAGTTTCTATCTTTGTTGACATACAATTTACTATTGATTAGGATATTTTATAATTCTGTAAGAGCAGATGTTAAGCTGCAGAAAATTGACTCAATGCAAATGACCCTTTGCTCACAGCAATGCAAATGAATTTTGTCTGGTAGAGATGCAAATGACATCTTTCTGTAGAAAAGATAACTCCAAAGTTTATAGTTTCATCTTCCTATAAAATATTAACCAGTGTATCTAACTTGGCAATTTTACCATAGCTTTGTTTTTTTCAGTAACTATAAATATCTCTGTCGTTCTATAATTTTTTGAACTAAGATTGCCATACTCCTTGTTTTCCCTCTAAAGGCTTAAATAAATTGTTGCCATTTACTCACTTCATATTTTTAAGAGCTGCGCTTCTAGCATGGAAAACCATATTTTGACAAAGCACAATTTTATAAAGGCAACATCTTTATAAAACATCTGGTCATCAGTTTAGTCCCAAAAGCCACTCCTAACATCCTTAATGATTAGTGAATGTGTGACTCCCAATTTGGTGTACCATGAAGCTCACATCACCTTAGATGCATGATAAACAAATATGCTTAAGGTGAATCTACCAAGATATCGGATGTGCTTGTGAGTATGAAAAAAAAACAGAGGGCTATTCTAAATGTGTAGTTCAGGACATAACGACCAGATCCAGTTCATGGCTCTGGATTAGGTCTTGGTTTAGACAAACCATCTGGAAATAACGTTTTGGTACAGTGGGGTCATTTGATATGTACAATGCATATGATGAAAATATAATTATCTGGGAAGGTGGAGATAAGACAAAAAAGTAGATAACAAAACATTAACCTCAATTTAGTAAAAATATAAATTATATATTTAATATATGAAATATAACCTCAATTTAGTAAAAAGAGGAAATGAATATTGAAAATGTAGCTAGAAAAATGGGAAGAAAGAGGAAAAGAAAAGAATATGTATGTTGAGGTGCTAATGATTATAGAATAAGTATTTTTATTTCCATATTTTTGTCCTCTTTTATAACTTCTAAATAGATTTTTACTGTTTTGTAACAATAAATGCTTTAAAAATAACAAATTAAGACAAAAATTGGTACCAGTTGAGTACCTTGAAGATTTTTAAGCTGAACATTTTATAAAAGTAATCTAAAAATGTATTATAATTCTGAGTTTCACAGGAAAAGCAATCACAAAATTTTCTACATGAACACATTCTCAGCAAATTTTCACTTTTTCCACTGAGTGTAGAATCAGCTCCACATTACACACACACACACACACACAAACCTCAATGTAAAGAGGTCAGGAGAATGGGAAAAAATAAGAAGCAAGATGTGTCATGTACTAGTGCAAACCCTCAGTGTTAAATGCCATCATAAGGTATGCATAAAAATTACCATTAAAATCAATTTCAAAAAAGTCATAAAACTAGAGATAAATAATTAGCCTACATAAATTGTAGAAGAGCTCCCAATAGCAAAGGAGGCTGCCAGAAAATTTTATTGAAAGAGCAGAAAGTGATTGGGTATAATCTTAGAGTTCTACATCCAACTACATAATCTTTCAAGAGTAATAATGAGGAAGATGAAGATAGGAATTTATTGCCTTAAAACCATGGTGAAAAGTCCTGGAGAATGACCTAGAGAGGAGGATGTGTTTGGGACTCTGGTCTCTAGAGTGTTTGTGAGAAGATAGAATAGATTGATCATGCTTAACTTTGCTAAATTTGAACAAAAGAACCAAAAATGAATGTATAAAATATGTCTCCAAAGCAGAGAAAAGTTAAAAGAAATATAGAAGGTGAATTGATCATCTATGGGGATGATGGGAGTGGGATGTAAAATAGAGAGAAATGCAAAGCACAAAGTAAGATGACAGAAAAAAACTTAAATTTTCAGCAACCAAAATAGTGCTCTAAAATAGTGCTCACCAGTTATGAGGTAAAAACTCAGAAAAAGGCATGGGGCCTTAGCTGAAACACTGTGAATTATACACAGTACATCAAGAAAGATGATGAAGGGGAGAAGGAAGATTACTGAAATACACTGTTTATAGTAACTATCCAAAACTATGACTACAGGTAGAAATAAAAGACTATATTGATCAGGGAATTCCAATTTCTAATCCAATATATAAAAAGCTTGGAAGTTGCCAATTCATCCTAACAAGTAAAGTGCTGAATAGATTTTAAAAATCTACAATTCTTCTTTGATCTGCAAGAGAAGTGAGATCACAGGGTAAATCTTTGGCGTCAAAATTAGGAGATTTATAAATGACTAAGAGAATCACACACACACACACACACACACACACCAAGAATCACAACTTCCTCAAGCAGAAATTGAGCTGGAAGTTGCCTAAGAGCCAGGGCTGGACAGGAAAATCTGTGCTGTAACTGGTGGCCTCCTTAGCACAGAGGAAGTGTGATAAACTCCAAAGGGAAGAGCTCCAGGGATCCTACTACAAGTTGCGACTTACCTCCTAGAGATCTATCTGATCCTCATGGTGATGACTGGGGAAATATTTCCCACAGTCTGGTAGGAGGATATGAAAAAGAACCATGAAATAACAGCATTGTCCTTCACAAGACCTGCCCTCAGAACAGCTGGCTGCAGCCTAACCTACTGGTGTACAATCAGAGCTTCACTGATCTAAGGAGGGAGATGCCCACCTCCAGCTGGCCGTACTGTTCCACCTAAGGGAACAAAAAAAACCTGAGAAAAACTGATGAAAAATCATAGCTGAGCACCCACTGAGTGACTGAGGCCTAGTTGTAGGACCTCAGAATGATTTTCTTCCCCCAAACCATAGCACTTCAAATGGTCAGAGTGGCCTATTGTACCACTTTTCTTAATCTTGCAGCCAAGAAGAAGCATCTGAAATATTAATGACTGAGAATTTTCCAGATTAATTTCATATACCACACCACAGATCCAGGGAGCTCAGAGAGCAACAGGTAAGAAAATACAAAGATAAGCAAAAGAAGGCCACACTTCAAAATATCATTTTCCAACCACAGAAAATCAAAGAAAAGGAAAAGATTCTGAGGGAAACTGGAAGAGAAAATTCGAATCTATAGAGCAGCAAACATTAAGAATTACTTTCTTTATATGATAAAAGTTTTGATTTTGAAAAAGAATTACCTAAGGGTAAAACAATTAAGCCCTTCATTGTTATCCCCACTGTGATTATAGTCAGAATGGGAAGAAAAAATCACAAACAAAAGGCAGTGGTGGAAAAAAGCAATTGTTATTTACAGGGAGAAGCCAGATGGCGATTGGTGGCTCCTGAGCTGAAGTGTACAGAGATGAATGTTACTGGAGCAAGGCAGCTGGACTTTAAAAGAGCCCCCCAAAGAGTTCAGCAGCACAGAAAACCCAGGAGCCATGCAAAGAACTGCCCCATACCCCTCACCCTGGTATGTGGCAGAGTATGGATGAGCACATTCATAGGAGGGGACTGTGTCAGGCCGGGAAACAGTTGTGGAAGGATTAGAGGAACAACTAGATAGTACCCCAAAGAGCCTGCAATAGTGTGAAGCCTAGGACTATTGTTTTATTTTTAAATTTCTTTAAAGCATGAATGATTATTTAAAGAGAATTATTAAGAGTATTATAGAATCTTTAATTTTATATGAAACAGTAAAATGTATGACAATAACACAGAGACTAGGAGGGAAGACATGGATGTGTATGTTATGAAGTTTAAACATAAAATGGTAAAGTGTCAGGAAAGTAGACTGTGCTGTGATGTGTTCTATAAACTCTAAAACAATCCCTAGAATAGAATAAATAATTGTAGTTAATAAAACACAAAGGGGACAAAACAGAATAAGAAGTATATGATTAATTCCAAATAAAGCAAAAAGTAGAAAAGGGAACAATAATCAAACAAGGCTATACTATCAAAGCAACACTAAGTAACTATACTATTATTTCCAAATGGAAGTTTCATAGCAATAGCCATTAGTAGAGATAAAGAAGGTAATTTCATAAAGAAAGAGGAATCAGCGAAATAAGAAGATATAACAACTCTAAGTGTTTAGACACCCAATAGTTGAGCTTGAAAACACGTGAAACAAAAACTGATAGAACAGCAGGGAGAAATAGATTAAATACATAATTATATTTAGACTATAAAACATATATCTCAGCAATTAATGCAATAAGTAGATTTTTAATAATCAGTAAAGGAAGAGAATACCTACAATTTTGCCAACCAATATGAACTTGGCATTTATAGATCCCTCCAACCCTAAACAGCAAGCTATAAATTCTTTTTAAATGTACATGGGAAATTTAGCCACATAGAGATTTGTATTTTAGCCACAAAGCAAGAAGACATCAAACAATTAAAATAATTAGGATCATACAAAATTAGTTATTCTGGTCATAGTAGAATGAAGCCAGAAATCAATAATAGGAAGATCTCTGGGAAAATATTCTCAAATATAGGAAAACAACATAATTCTAAATAACTCATACACAAAAGAAGAAATTAAAGCAATGTCTGAAAGTACTATGAACTGAATAAAAATGAAATATACACATGTTCTCCAGCCTTCATTCATTGCCTTATGGTTTCTCATCTTTACACCGGTGCAAAAATCAATAAGCATTCAGCAGAAACCATGTCTTGAATTCTGGATTTTGATTCAAAATCACAAGGTTAGTAACCTTGTGTCATACTCACTTGAAATCCTGGATTATAAGTCATGGCTCCCATTCAGCCACAGAATCACAGGACTAGTGATTAACACCCCACTGTGTTAATGAGCCATGACTTCCAATAAACGAAGTGTAATGAATGCATTTTCTAATTTAAAATATTTTTACTTATAATGAATTATTGGAATGTATCTGCCCCATAAATCAAGCAACATCTGTATATCAATATTTGTGAGATATTGTTAAGAAGGGAACAAGAGGAAACATATCTTACATATTTAAAAAGAAGAAAAACTTCAAACTAGTGTTTTTGATAGTCCTCTTAATAAACTACAGTGAAAAGTAAATTAAACTAAAAACAACAGGTGGGGAAAATAAAGACCAGAGCAAACCTCAATGAAACAGAAAACAGAAAAACAATAAGCAATCAAACTAAAAAGGGGTTCTTGAGACAGTCAATAAAACTGATAAACCTGAGCCAGACTGGTCAGAGATAAGAAGAGACGAACCCACACAGTGATGGCACATTCAGAGGGTGATACTGCTATACAAGCTGCAGACAGTGAGGCCCACAAAGGTACAATCTGAATAGATTTTGCTAGTTGTCTAGAAACCAGATGAAGTGAACAGATTCCTTTAAAGCACATAAATTAGCAAAGATCACTTGAGAAATATGATAAATTGAATCTTTTTCTGCTACCGAAAAAACTGGATTTATAGTTTGAAACCTGCCCACAAGAGAACTCTGACAGGTTTCATTGGTAAATTCTATCGATATTTAAGGAAGGAATAATGCACAAATTCTTTTTTTTTTGAGACAGGGTCTTGCTTTGTAGTGCAGGCTGGCCCTGAGCTCACTACGTAGCTCAGGCAAGTCTCAAACTCAGCAATCCTCCTGTCTCTGCCTCGCGAGTGCTGGGATTATAGGCGTGAGCCACCACACCTGGCACTGTGGTGTATGGTACTGAATCCGGGTGGGTGTGAGTCACCATGCCTGGCATTGTGGTATGTGGTTACTGAAGATCAAACTTGGGACCCTGTGCTTGCAAGGCAGATCCCAGAACCACTGGGATAAATCCCTGGCCCAATGCACAAATACTTTAAAAATCCAAAGAGGAAATATTTCCAATGAATTCTACCAAATCCATTTTCCCTGAGACTGACCCCATACAAAACCTCAGCAAAGTTGTGAGAAAAGAGTAGACCACACTCTCTGGTAAGTCTGGAAATAGATAAATGTCTTTCAATGGAAAAAGTGAATGATATATGTGATAAATTCTATAATCGAATACTCTGGAGTGTTAGCCCAAACTGCATGAAACTAAAACCCACAATATTGACATGAAAAAGTTTCAGTTAGAGATACAGTGTACTGATGAGGTTAAATCAGAAGTGTGAGATGAAGAGGTTTCTGAAAGCCCTTTGGCCCTGACCAAAGGTCAAAGACCAGTCCTCGGTCAGATTCCTCTGTCCACCAGCTGGATGGCCAGAGACAGCCGATGGAAAAATGCCTGTGGCACGTAAGGAGTCATGGTGTAAATACAGGGGAGAAACATAAATCATTTAAACTGAACTTAGTTTGGCCAATGATAAGAGAGATAAAGCGTCTGGAAGCAAAGTCCTGCAGTAGGAGGTTAGTCCATAAAGAGAAGTGATGGCCCCTTCTTGTTCATGTGGCAACAGAAAAGCCAAGGGCATTATGGCTTTGTGACTGACCTTCAACATTCAATAAAGAATATGGAGCAAGTTTTTCTTTTTCTTGATTGGTTTAACTTGAGGTTGTCAGTTAAGATAAACTCTTATCTCTTCCCTCTGCGCTCTGGCCTGAGTTAATTAGTGCACCTCAGAATCTTATCCGTGACACTTATAAGAAAGCTTTTGCTCTACATAGACTACTCATGCACTGTTTATGCAATCAGACTGGTGTGACAAAATGAAAACACATCAGTGGCTGGTAAATACCAGTGCAAATGGTGGTACCTCTGGGAAAGTAGAAAGAGAACCAGTATGGAGCAAAAATCACCCAACAGCTAATATGCGTCAACTAGTATGTGTTTTATTTATTGTTTTTAAATATGTAAGGCAAACATGTATGGTTAAATGATACAATTTGACAAAAGCAGGTGCTTTTTTCTTTATTTTGTTTTCTGTAGTGCTCTGCATGCTTAAAATATCCCCTAATAAAATAATCATTGACTGAAAACCAAATTAGCAAGACTTTCTGTACAGAGAAACTTATTTGGGTGGCACAGTGGCCTATGGTCCCCACCCTAGGAGGCATGGCAGGATTGGGATCCAGCACTCTCCGTTCTGCTTCTCTAATGCTCAGGATAACATATGACATGAGCCAGTGGGGCGAGCCTGGGACACTCGCAGGCTGACCAGTGAAACTGACTGAGAGGCGTGCAGGTCAGAGTTGGACTTAGCTCTCTGGGATGCTTGCCCTTGAGGATGCCCCTCTCCCTTTCTCACCCATATGCCCAGTAAGATTCTCCAAGACCCTGCCCAAGTTACACTTCAGAAAAGAAAAAGAAAAAAAGTAGCACAGACAGAAAATCTAACTTGATGCTCTGACATTTATTTGGGGGGGGAAGCAAAGACTAGCTTAGAATCTGTTCTTCAGACTTCTCAGAAACAAGTGTTCATTGGTACACAGGTGACTGCGGTGAGGGCTGTCCTGGGGATGGCAGTTTACCTGAGAACCTGACTCAGAGAACCAAGTCCTCCACATTGCCCGCACTCCTGCCTCAGCAGCTGGCTCCACATTTCTTCCAGTTTAAGTGAAGGCTGCCTTCCTCTTCTCGGGGCCTTTCAGGGCCCTGCTGCGTTGAAAGCCATCAAGCACTTCACAGCTGACCTTGCCTGCACATGTGAATCACCTCACCTGGACAGAAAGACCTGCAATAAACCTCCTGGGGGAGGGGTGAGCAGGATGCTGAAATTATTTGCTCTGTTCAAGACAGAAAATAAAAATAACTAAAATCACACTTTTTCCTTTCTTGCCTGGCAGAAAAGATTTTATATTGGCCCAGTTTCCATTACTAATGATTCCTTTAAATTTCCTCAGCCTTTACTCCCTATGGCCAGGATTTAAAATAAATCACTTCTGTTTCTTTTTCTATTTCATCATTATTTTTTAAATAAACAGAATGATTAGAGACACTGAGCAGAGTCTCACCAGCCCTGACCCTGGAGAGGAGCCCAGCGTGAGACCCCGTGTCTGGCCAGTGAAGGAAGGAGGGGGGTCTCAGAGGATTCCCTGCAGGGGTCAGGGGGGTCATCCTCGATGAAACCTGGAGCAGCTGTAGAAACATCTGATAGGATTTCCCCAGCCCTTCCTGACCACTCACAGTTCCTGTCTGTGGCCCTGCAGGGATTCCTGAGGGGAAAGCATTTATTGTTCTATTTGTTATTGTTGGGATTATAAAAAATAATGTTTATTATAAAAATCTGCACAGAAAATTGTAAGGAGTATGGAAATTTCTTGCAATCACTCAAATGCCAAGAGAAAGCTAGCATCAGTGTATCTCATATGGATTTGTTAACACTTCAAACGTGTTTGTCTCCTTTGCAAAATGGGCAGGAATGTCATGGGTCTGTGTACAGATGCGCTGCTCCTCTGGAAGCCTGTGCTTTCTGCCTCCTGGAAAGGAATCCAGCTTTGTTTCAAAGGGTTGTGAGCAATGTTAAAGGGCTGGAAAGGTGTGCTCGTCACTAGGGGTTGAGTGGCTAAGGCCCAGGATGTGGGCAGGAGCAGCCAGGCAGCTGTGGGCAGAAAGCTTCCACCCCATACGGGAGCCTCTTCCCTGCTTCTGAACCAAATCAACCAGCCATTCCAGTCTCCTATTTCTGTCCTGCTTGACCCAACGTAGGCCTGAGTTCTGCAGTTTATTATGTTCTGTTGATTTTTTTATTGAATTCTTTATTGGTACAATTTATATACATCTCAAAATCATGTATAACATTGGGGAATTTGTACCAGTATATGACACAAGTTAATTCTCATTTTTACCCATATCCCTACCCACCCAC
>PVIC010021147.1:0-28847 GCA_004025085.1 Thryonomys swinderianus
CCAAGGACCTTGATTTGTAGTTCAGGCTGGCCCTGACTGAGCTCACTATGTAGCCCAGGCAAGCCTTGAACTCAACAATCCTCCTGCCTCTGCCTCTTGAGTGCTAGGATTACAAATTGAGCCACCACGCCCAGCATTGTGGGATGTGGTACTACTGATTGCTGGTGGGCATGAGTCACCACGCCCAGTATCATATCATTGTATATGGTTACCAGGATCAAACCAGGGACCTTGCGCTTGCTAGGCAGGCACCAAAACCACCGAGCTAAATCTCCAGCCCTCTCCTCCTTGCTCTTAACTGACGAACTCGAGTTGCTAGTGGGCACTTGGGCATCTGAGCTTGGAGCACAGCTGCATCCACACAAAGGGTGTGTGGAACTCCCACAAAGTCTTCTGGGAGGCCACCCTCCTCCCTCTGTGATCTCCCTCAGTCCTGCTGCTTGGAGCCTGCTCAGGATTGGTGTCCCTGGCGATCTGGCCATCCCGTCCTGGAAGCAGAGGTGAAACCCTGGACACTGTCCAGAGTGAGACAGGGCAGCCTGTGTCCTTGACAAGATCACCACAGTTGTGATTTCAACCTGTGTGTTTTAAAATATCTTTTACATAAAATAGTTATGTTAAAACACTGCTTAGCCTGGACATAATAGCTCATGCCTGTCATCCCAGCACTCAGGATGCAGAAGCAGGAGGATTGCTGAGTTACAGCCTAGCCTGGGCTACATAGTGAGCTCAGTCAGGGCCAGCCTGAACTACAAATCAAGACCCTGTCTCAAAACAAACAAACAAACAAATAAAAACTCCACTGATTTGCTTGGGGGTTTCTCTTATATGTAGCTGAACTTTGAGTTTTAAAAAAAGATATTTTCTGTGACTTAGACATCTTAAAAAATGAAATATGTCATATACTGGTACAAATTCCCCAATGTTATATGTGGTTGTGAGATGTATATAAATTGTACCAATAAAGAATTCAATTTTTTTAAAAAATGAAATTATTTACTAGGTGATAGTTACATAACCCTGTATCTGTAAATGAAGATGACTGGCTTTAGACATGGTGACTGTTCCAGGAGGCAAAGGAAAGGAGTCTTCCAGACCTCTGAGTTTCTTTCACCTCTAAGATTGCATGATTTCTCCTCCATGCGATTAGTGGCTCTAAAAAAGAAAAATATTGAAAAACTGGAAATTAATATATAAAACTCCTCCCCATGTATAAGTAACTGTGGGTGTCAGCTTGAGCAAGAAACGTCCCGCTAAACTGGGTCGGTTTAGCTCCGGGTGTGGCTGAAGAGTCTACTGAAAACAGAAGACCCACCCTAGGGTGCGTGGTATAAAAGGGAAACCACGAAGGAAGGCTGCTTCTGCTTTGGTGGCAGAATTCCATCTTCACTCTCACCTTGAACGTCATCTCCTGGCTTCCAGTGCAGGCCTTCAGCCCCTAATATGGACTCGAAGGGGTCATACAATGAGCTTCAGGCCTTCGATTGCATCTTTCCGGTGTCCAGTGCGCAGACAGCCCTCTGCCCACTTCCACACTGATTCTGGGGGCAGCCACTGGGAGCCAGTCATGTAAATTCTTAGTGTGCATTAAATCTGTTTCTCTAGTAGCACTGAGTGATACATTAGGAAAAATACATGTGGGCTTCTTCACCAGATGGCCCCCCACGAACTGACCCAGTGCTGGGCAGCCTCTTGGCCATACTAACTAGCAAAGCTCCTTTTTGGGACTTTCTCTAAGACTTGCACATCTAAAACAATAATAAAGAACCAAGCACAAATTGATAAGCTCATTAGCAAAATTGGTGTCACAAAGAAAATCACCATAAGACTGAATAAAATGTCTGGAACAGGATTTCTGTTATCGTTCCTGGGTGCCTAGCACAGTGGATGCATCAAGGGTCAGTACCTAGTTTTTGTCTCCCTGAAAATTTTTTCTTTTGTGAAAGAGCATACTGACAACCCACCCTTCACCCTCTGTTGAGGACAGCAGTGGTTTGAATGGACAGGTGGGGGCCAGCCCACAGGCCCCGAAGTCCCAGTGTTAACTCTGCTCCAAGCTCAGACTTCCTGGCTGAGTGGGAAAACTATACTCACCTCCTGAGGCAAGAGGGCAACACAACACGCAGGCATTCAGGGTGCGGAAGGGCCTTCCTTCCCTTGCTCCCTATGTCTCTTTCACACACACACACACACACAAACACACACACACCCGTCTTGCCACCATCGCTGTCCCTGACAAGTGCACTACCCTGTCCCCTGTGCTTCTTGCTGAGTAACACACTTGGGTTCCCCTCAGAGTTTGTGGAGCCTGTTCACTACACACAGACGCCTTCCAGTTCCCCTTGGACCTTGAATATTTTGTCTCTTTCTTGAGGGATCTGACCCGCTCCCCCAGCAGCCATCCTTCCTCTTCCATTCTACGTTCCAGCTCCTGTTAGTTATAACTCCATTTTTACATTGTTTTAATACTATTTTGTTACTTAAATCATAATTACCTGTGCTTTATCTATTAGTTGGCTCTTTAATCAAAAGAGTAATATAAACATATGGCAAAATGACTCCAACTCTACAAAAAAAACAGAGGCCCCCTTCTACCCGACTCATACACCTCTTCCCTAGGTGATCAGTGTGTGTGTGTGTGTGTTTAAAAAGGATATATACACACATGGATGTGATTATAAATGTACATTTGAATGCTATATTACTATTTGCACAAAGACTTTTTCACTGAAAATATCAAAATTATTATATACTGGCCTAAGAGGATAATGTTTTAGCACGAATTTTATTATAGACAAAATACAAACACTTAATTTAGAACTCAATTTTGTCCAATGCAGCAAACATTTACTTTTTTCATTTAGCAAGCATCTAGTTTTTTCCTGAGGGATTAAACTCAAGGCTTTTGACCTGAACCTTTTTTATTTTTTATTTAGAGATAAAGTCTTTTTAATTTGCCCAGCCTGGGGTGGAAATTTTGGTCCTTTGCCTTGGCCTCCCAGTGCCAGGATTATGCTCACAGATGAATTATTCTTTAGGATAACTTCTTTATTTTCTTTAACATAAGGCTGCAGCTTCAAACATTCACCTGAAAGGAAATAACAGCATTTGGCAATCTGACTTTTAAAATGTTACACACGCATACACACAGGATGGCTGGAATTCTCTAGTTACTTTCCCCCAAGCCAGGAAGTATAGTTATTGTTTCTTTTTCTTGTATTACCCACATGAATACTTTTCTGTAGTAGAGTCATAGTACTTTGTTGCTATTCCCTGTCTTCCTCACTGCCACTAAGCTATCCACCATATCCATATTGGTAAAATTGCTCTCAGCAGGAGAGGCATGGCTTCTTCCTTGGGCGGGCCCTGAGTCTCACCAAACTGTGCCTCTAACTTGCCATGGTGGTCCTCTGGCTTATACTCTCTCCACTTGGGGTTACAGCAAATCACACTCCACTAGTTTGCTCAGTTTCTCTATTTTTCCTTTTGTTTGCTTCTGTCTTTTGTTTTTGTGGTGCTAAAACAAGGAGTAAACTCCGAGCCTCAAGTATGTCAGGAAGTGGTCTATCACTGAGCGATATCCACAGCCTGCTTGTATGGATTTCTTTTCCTGTTTTGGTTCTTTGATGCTGCTTTTCATATGATGTGTTCCTCCTGTGTGATCTCCTAGGTTTTGCTATGATTTCACATGGCAGAACGCTAATGCTCCAGTGACAGTGTTCAGGTGAGATCTCAAATCCGCAGGTTCTGTTCTCAGGGTGGATTAGTGCCGCAGGAAAGAAACGAAGGGGCCACCTTGCCCGTAAGGTGATGAGGACATAGCAATAAGTCATCATTTAAGAAAAGAACCGTCACCAGCCTTGAAGCTGCTGGCACCTTCATTTGGGCCTTCTGTTTCTAGAACCCTAAGAAATAAGTCCTGTGTGTAAATTACCCAGCTAAAGTATTTTGTCCTCGTTACCTACAATCATGCAGATCCCAGAGCTCTCTCTCCAGCTCTTGTTTTACTTACCTAGCTGGTGTAACAGCTTCATTTAAGGTTCTTGGCCTCTCTCACACTATTTTCTGCATGTAGAATGTGTGTGTTTTTTTAAAAAAAAACAAATACTGCGTTTTTGTCAAGAAATGTTTGACTACTAATAGTATATAATCAGTTTTCTTTTTCACATTTAGTTCTACAATCTATCTAGAATTCTTTTTTAAAAAAATTGAATTCTTTATTGGTACATTTTCTATACCGCTCACAATCACATACAACATTGGGGAATTTGTACCAGTATATGACACAAGTTAATTCTCATTTTTACCCATATCCCTACCCACCCACAACCCCCCACCCCTTGTATACATGCTCTTTTATTTTCTTCCAGAATCATATTAATTCTTTCCCCTCATTACTTTCCCACATCAAATTCCCTTTGGATATTTCCTATTTTACAAAGACTATCATACATTCTACAACTCATTTACATCTATAGGTTCTCATACTAGAATTATTTTCTATGAGTAGGCAGTAAGAACCCCCCACAGGGATATTCAGTGGCCTCAGAACTGTTTACTGAAATGTCCATTATTTTCCCCATTACCAAATAAAATAGCCACATAAACATCTATTTGGAAACTCTGTTCAGTTCCATTGGCCTCTTTCTTTATGTCTCTATTATACTAAATTAATTTTATATCATGTTTAAGTATTAATGTCAAGGTAAATCCTACAATTTGTCCTTTTTTCAGATTGGCTTAGTTGTTCTTGGTCTTTTAAATTTCCATAGTAATTTTAGAGTCAGCTGGTTAATCTATTCATACATACAGCTGTGGGGTTTGAGCTTAGATTGAATCTATAGGATAAAATGGGTAGAGCTGACATTGATACTACTGACACTCCCATCCACAAAAATGGTATATTCAGGCAGGAGATTTAGCTGTGGTTCTGGCACCTGCCTACCAAGCGCAAGGTCCCTGGTTCCATCCTGGTAACCACATACAACAATATTGGGCATGGTGGCTCACACCCACCAGCAATCAGTACCACAAACCACAATGCTGGGTGTGGTGGCTCACGCCTGTTATCCCAGCACTCAGGAGGCAGAGGCAGGAGGATTGCTGAGTTCCAGGTTTGCCTGGGCTACATAGTGAGTTCAGGGCCAGCCTGAACTACAAAGTGAGACCCTGTCTCAAAAAAGAAACAAGAAAGAAGATATATTCATTCTTTTGCCTCTTCCCTACTTTTTCTCAGTAACATACTCACTAACATGGTTCTTACATATCTCGTGTTAAGACTCATTCCAAACTAAGCTATATAGTACTAAGTCATAACCCAAGGTATCAGATCTCAATCCCTGGAACCTCTAAATGTTCCTGATTTCAAAAAACAGTTTCTGCAGATGCAAAGATCCTGGTATGAGGAAATGATCCTAGATCATGCATGTAGGTCCTACACACCATCATGCTTCTCTTATGTGAGGGAGAGGAAAATATAAGACACAGAGAAAATGCAACATGATGCCTCAAACAGGTTGGAATGAAGTGCCAGAAACTGGAACAGCAAAGAGCAGGTACATCTGGAGCCTCTGCAGGGAGGACAGTGCTTTGCCACCTGGACTGCAGAGAATAGGCCAGCAGCACTGTGAGACTATTTATTACAGCAGCCAAAGGAAACTAACACTCTAGATGTTTGGTACTTAAATGTGACTGTATATAATACCACTTTAATAAAATCATTTTCTAATGGGTTAGTGCTAATATATAAGAACACAGCTGATTTTTCTATGCTGTCACACATTTTATATTCGTCTATTAGTACCATATATGTAGTTTATGTATAAAATGATAGGTTCTTGTGATTTTTCCTAGTGACACGTACCTTTCCAATTCTTGTATTTTTTCCCCCTGCAATTGCTAAGATCTGTTAAAAAAAATCATTTATTGTGACTTTGGAACTATGAAAAGGTACTACTTGTTCCAAATTTAAAATATTGTGAAAATAGAAAAAAATTTAAAATAGGGGGTGAGGGGGAAACTGAAACGAAACAATCAGCATCATCTCCGTCCTGAAGGTTGTCTTCTCCCTTTCCGGGAAGAGGTCCCCCTCAACCCTTAAAGAAAGGCAGTCCCACAATTCCTCCCTAGAACTCTTTCTACAGCGTCCTTATTAACCAGCTATTGGGAAACCATTTTAAGGTCTATTGCTATTTTTCAGAACCAGGCCAGCTTCAGGTGCGTCCTTTCTCTTTTGGGCACTGCTTTCCTTCAAAAATGCTAGACACCTACAACCCGGGTTTGCTCCCCACAATGAAATGCGGCCGTCTCTGGCCAGCCTTCCTTGTTGTATTCCAGTACAACCTTTTCACTTTAAAGATTTTACTAATAATTAAGAAACTAAGTCGCAAAAGTCCCATCACCTTCACAATATTTTGGCTACTGGTCCGTCTGCAGATGCCTTTCTGTAGAAAAGTGCCACGGGAAGCCACGAGAGATGAGGGTCAGAAAGCTGGCTAGGAAGGCACCTGGGTGTGGCATTTATCTCGGTGAATTCCTACATGCTGGGTTTGACTTCTGTGGGTCCAAGGCCAAAGGGGGTGGAGTCATGCTCATTAGAAACTCCTGTATGAAACCTGCAATTACGATGCTTTGGTTTACAATGAAAAATACCAAGGCAAATGGTGATTCATTTGTCCAGGCCCTCTCTCCTTGTAGAAAAACTATACTGGGAAATAAGTGTTCAAAAACTGTATTCATTAAGAAAAGGAACAGAGTAATACTTAGTTGTGTAATTCAAGTATTTAATAGAATTGCCAAGCTTTGACAGAAACATGCGATGATCTCCAATACCAGAACCAGTTTCTCGACATGAGCACATTATTTCCTCTTTCAGACGGGGCCAGCCAGATACTGCTTGGCTCAGTGCTGGACTTCGGTTGTATTTTGTAGTGGCCTGAGAGGCTCATTTCTGGCTTCACCCACTCTGTACTTATCTGTAACTGAATCATCTTTATTTTCACACGTCTGGAGAGTACCTCACTGCGCGCCCAACACTGTCCGGTACACATGTGCGCGCTGGACACTCCCAGGCCAAGTCCCCACTTTCACTCCCGGAAAGGCGCGGCCGACCCGACGGGAGCCGCCCGGCCCGGCGAAGGCGCAATGCGGCGCCCGGGCGCCCTCGGCGCCGACCAGCGCAGCCTAGGCGGGCGGGCGCGGCTCCCGCAGCCCGGAGCCCCCCGCCCGCGTAGCGCTCGCAGCAGCGACCGCAGGTCAGCGGGGCCGACAGGGCCCGTCCGCTTGCCTCTCCCACTCGCCCCGCCCGCACCCGGGGTTCGGGTGCAGAGGGCCAGGCCGCCGAGCCGGGAGCGCCAACGCGGCGAGGACCCGGCGAGCCTCGGCCGGGGACCCGGCCGAATGTTGCGGCCTCGGCGGCGCAGCCCGACATTCAGGCCGAATGCGCTCCTTCCGCCCCGAGAGGGTAAAGAGTCCGCGCCCGCCGCCCGCCCGGCGCGGCCCCGGGAAGGACGGGGGCGACGGGCGCGTCCCCGCAGCGGCTTCGGCGCGCTCGGGTGGGGCGAGGCGAGCGGCTTCCCGCGCCGGGCAGCTGGGCCGAGCCCTCCCGGGCGGAGGGATACCCGCGGCGGCGGCGGGCCGGAGGGCGGGGCGGGCCGTCGCGAGGCGACTGCGCTGCGGCCGGAGCGGGCGGCCATGGCGGCTCCGCGCTAGCGCGCTCCTCCTCCCGCTCCGCCCGCCCTCGCTCGCCGCCGCCGCCGCCGCCCGCGCCCCTCGCCCTCGCCGCCCCTCCCCTCCGCCATGCCCGGCATGATGGAGAAAGGGCCCGAGTTCCTGGGGAAGAACCGCTCGGCCAACGGCGGCGCCAAGAGCCCGGCGGGCGGCGGCGCCTCGTCCACCAACGGCGGGCTGCACTCCTCGGAGCCCGAGAGCGGCTGCAGCAGCGACGACGAGCACGGTGGTACCGACCGCCCCCCGCCCTCGCCCGCCCGCCCGCCCGCGGACCGGCGCTGCGGCGGCCACGAACTCCGGAGCCGAGCGGCGCGCGGCGACCCCGGCCCGCCCCGCCCCCGCCGCCGCGCGCGCCCGCCCGGAGTTCGCGTCTCCCGCCGCCGCCGCCGCCGCCGCCGCCGCCGCCCTCCGGCGACGCTCCGTTTATTAAGTGTCTCTCTCTCTCCCCCTTCTTTTTATTTTTCGGCATCGCTCTGCAGATGTGGGGATGAGAGTCGGCGCCGAATACCAAGCCCGGATCCCCGAGTTCGACCCAGGTTGGTGCACGGGCGCCGGGCGCCGCATCCGGGTCGGGCGGGAGGGCCACCCCGCGGTCCGAGCGGCGTGGGCGGCCGCCGTGGCAGGGCCCGGCGTGGCCTCGCGGCGCGGGTCGCCCGCGGCCCGAACCTGGCGCGCCCGCAGGGGGACGCGCTGCTGCCGCCTCTCCTAGCCGGCGGGCCCTGCAGCGGGGCCGGGGCGGGGGCCGGCTGGGCCGCCGCGCCAGGGAGACATTTTCTTCATCGCAGCTCGGTCCCGCGTCCCCGCCAGCCCGGCTCGGGCGCCCTGTCGACTTTGAGCTCGGCTCCGGCGGTCACGGGGCCGCCGCCGCGCCGATTGGGCGAGAGTTCCGCAGCGCCCCGCCCCGGCCGCCAGCCCGCCAGCCGCCTGCGTCCTGGCGCCCACGGCTCCGGGGCTTTCGGGGCTTTCGGGACTCCGGGGCCCCGGCGCGTCCTGGGGAGGCGGCGCGCTCGGGCACGACCGGAGTTCCGGTGGGAATGTTCACCTCTGCCCCTTCGGTCAGCGCCGAATGCTGTCCAGAGACCATTGGCAGAGTTTAGGTGCAGCCCTCGGGTCCCAGTGGAGGGGAAGCCAGGGAGCCCCTGCCCTCCGCGCAGCTTCTCCTTACGTGGGGTTGGGGGTCGGACCGTGACGCCCGGCGTGACACGGCATTTTCCCCGCGGCCACGGTGTGCGTCTGGCCGGCTGCACTGATTCCCGATGCTGGGTGAAACCAGTTTTCCTCCGGACCCTCGGTGCTCTGAGGTTACCTGGTTGCCACAGCGTTTAGCTTGATGTTTGGAAAGATCTGTCTTCCTTTTAGGGTTCACTTCCCAACTTTCACCTCTTTTTTTTTTTTTTTTTTTTTTTTTTTTGAGACAGGGTTTCGCTTTGTAATTCAGGCTGGCCCTGAGCTCACTATGTAGCCCAGGCAAACCTGGAACTCAGCAATCTTCCTGCCTCTGCCTCCCGAGTGCTGGGATTACAGGCATGAGCCACCATGCCCGGCCCACCTCTATATTTTGAGCTCTGAACAAGTCAGCCGCCTTCCCTGAGCATCATTTTTCCTGTCTCCCTATGAAAACTATTTCGTAGTATTTTTGCCAGAATTAAGTAACTGGACATAGATGGCAGTTATTCAGTAAAGGTGAAGTTATTTTGAGAATACACTGATTTTCGCTGTATTTACACCTTTTAGATTTGTAGCTTTATTGGTACTTAGCACTTCTTTGATGTTGATAAAGTTTTTACAAATTGTAACTTATCAGTCAAAATTGTTTCCTAAGTTAGCATACCTTTCTTTTGGCCCCATTAGGGCAGTTTGAGTCGGTATTTATTTCCTAGATGGCCATATGCAGATCGATCAGGATCTTCTAAGGCCAGGTTGGGGCAAGCTTAAACATCCCATAGGACCATTAAGTTTTTTTTAATGTAATGATAAACAAACCATGGAAAATTTTTAACAAAATTTCAAGAAGTGTTCATTAAAATATGTATGTGGTTTTTAAATGACATCCATTTGGATTATTTTAATCTTATTTTGCTTATTTTGAGCCTGAACAGATTGGTGAAGAGGAAAAAAAATAACTCACTGAAATGTAACTTTTAAAGTAAATACACTGTAATTAATATTCTTTATTGGAGTGAAGATAAACATCACAGTATTAAATTCACTTGTTTATTTTCTACTTGACAATCTTCAGTCCAGGGACAAGTTAAAAGTTACCATTTAAATTTAGGTAGGTTTCCTGCTGTTCACAGGCCAGTCTGTTGAACAGATGAAGATTGTCTCCACGCCCAGTACTAGAGCTACTAGTCCGGTCCCTTTTTTATTTTTCTGTTTTGAGGCAGCCTGTGCTGGCTGGAATTTGTAATCCTCCAGCCTCAATCTCCAGAATGCTGGGGTGACAGCAGTGTACCCCTGTGCCCAGTTTATTAGACACTTTTTACAAGGAAGTGCTGAAGTTCTCGTGACCCTTGCTGTTCTGAGTGTTGTGCTGTTGTTTGAAGTTTTCACATCATTCCAGTATAATTAGGTGACAATTTAAATGCTTTTCCCTGGAAAAGATAATAGAGGAAAAGAGATACTTACTGATTGGTGATAGAAACTGAGGCCACCCTCCTCTCCTTTTCTCCTCATTTTATCTTTGTCTCAAGAACCACGCAGTTCACTTTGCTGGAGATTATTCATCAGGCCATCCAAGTCACTTGGAAGAAGAATGCCCTAGACGCTGAGATTCTTGTGATGAGAAAGAGGAAAACTTAGGAAGGTTTTTTGTGAAAGGCGTTTTTGTTAGAAGAGATGACAGTAGCCAAGATAGTGACTGAGCATGGAAAAAAAGATCTCTTAAACTGATGAAAATAATCGAGATTGGTGTTGGAATTAGGGAGACTTCCCTTTAATTAAACGGTTATTGCCACTAACGTCTTTGTAATTTACCAGTGGGATTTCTGATTATTACCTGGATTGCTCACTAGTACTTTTTTTTGGTGCCTCCTAGCTAGCCTGACCACAGGAGGTATGGTTTTGTGTCATGGCTAAGCATCATCTGTCACTAGGCTGTAAGCTAATGTGGCTTAGTTGCCTTACCTGAACTACCTGTGTTTTCCAGATTTTCCTTTATTTATAAAAGGGAGGTGATGTTAATTATATCACAAGATTAATTCAAAATTAATCTATATAAAGTAATGATTTTTGCTTACCTATGAGAATTTTGAGAACATATTCTTGAGGGTTTTTTTCCCTGGTACTGGGGATTGAACTTAGGACCATTGCTTTTGAGGCAAGCGTGGTCCTGAGTTCTGAGCTAAATCCCCAACCTGGTTCTCATTTTTAAATTTTCTTTTGTAGTTTTTTTGAGGCAGGTCCTCACTTTGTAGTTCAGGCAGGCCCAAACTCACTATGTGGCCCAGGCTAGCCTCGAACTCACAGAAATCTTCCTACCTCTGCCTCTCAAGTGCTGGGACTACAGATTTAAGCCACCATGCCCAGCACTCTGATATGTGGTACTGGGGATCGAACTTAGGACTTTGCACTTGCCAGGCAGACGCTAGAACCACTGAGTTAAATCCCCAGCCTGATTCTCATATTTTAAGTTGAGTTTAAATAATTGAAGAATGTAATCTCTGGAATACAAAATAGATTAGCACTTTGAAAAAGTTATTTTAAACACATCTGATTAAATATAATTGTTATAGTGATACAGTGGTATCTGTACCATTAAGTATTTGTGTAGGCTTCTCAGAGTCTGAAAGTTTACATCATTCCTTTTGTCTCTGAAATAATTTCTGTGCACTTTCTCTGCAGAACTTTCTTTCTTCCTTCCTTCCTTCCTTTTGGCGGTACCAGCGATCGAACTCAGACCCTTGTGTGTCCAAGTTTGGCACGGTACCACTTGAGCTAAATCCCCAGCCCTCTCCGCAGAACTTTAACTTCCATAATATATTTGTGTGCTGAAGGTGGTTTATTGATGACCTGCCCAACTTTTCTACCTTTAATATTGCCCAGCTTTTCTACATGTGTTCTTGTGACCATGTTTCTAAATGTTAAAGATGAATTAATCTATAATTGATTGAAACAATAGTCACAAGTCTCTTGAGGAATGGAGGGCTTCGCTGGCACTTTGAAAATTCTGGAGCTTTAAAATATTGTGAGCAGTGGATTGTTGCAGGATTTGGAAGAAAAAAAGAGATGTAAAGTGCTGAAGGTGGAGAGGGTGTTAAGGGGACAACAGACAGGGCCTGAGCCTGAAAAGAGTGCCCATAGCCCCAGGGACACGTGCCTCACTGCGGTTAGCAGCAGAACCATTGCTCTGGGGAAGTACTGCATGGCTTCTCTTGGTGTCCCCAGTTCCCCACACCCTGCTCTTGTCCTTTGGGTCAGTGACTGAGTAAAGTAAAAGTTAACTGGGCACGAGCCCCATGGTGCCATTGAGGTGACCCAATGTGCTGTGGCTCCCAGGTGAGCATGCAGAGTGTGGGTGTCCTGGGGCTGTGTCCGTCCCATGATACTGCTTAGGTGGGGTTGTGATTTAAAACACATGAATGGCTTCTTTCTGGGATTTTCATTCAGAGTTCCACATGGCCACAGTTGACCATGGAAAGGACGTTTCAGTTAAAGGGGAGACTGCTTTATACCTTAGATGCCTGGGAGTTCTCACACAAATGGTCTTGGGAAGGAAAACATAGTAAAATTGAAAGTTTGAAAATTGGTTCACTTAAAACTTACTCCTACCATGTACCCCCTGCAAAAGTCTGTTTATCCCAATTTGAAGTTGATAAGTATATAATTTAGAACCTGTTATGTGGATAGTGGAATTTTTAATTTTGGAGCATTTTATCCTCAGTGTTTTACATTCCTTATTTAGTAAATTTGTTCTGTGATCTCCATTAAAGTCCTTTTAATGCTTTAAAGGGAATCTAAAAGTTGTGAGATTTTATTTTTATACTTATTTTGAAATTTGCAATTGATAAAGTAATCCTAGCTGACCAAGTTTTGTTTCTTAGTAGTTGGTTGTCCCCAGTAGTCACATATATGTACTTTGCCAACTGCATTCAAGAGAGACAAAAGATTTCAAACGGATTAAACTTAACAGTTTCATTTAAAATTTTTAAAAATGTTTTAATTATTTTCAGAACTGACATTCAAAATAGTAGTTTACATCTAGGTTTTGGTTTTTTAATCTGTTCAGAAGACAAATACTTCTAAGACTTGGCTATTTTGTTGGTGAATCATATTTGATTCTCAATATTATTTCTGAATATTAGTATTGAGATTTAAATATTGTGATAGATAAAAATAGTGGTTTTATCTTCTTTAAATACTTAAGTTCATTTCAAATTTTATACCAGGAAAGAGTAAGTTTATTGCCCATAGAACATCCTGCAGCACACTTTATTGTTAATAGTGCAAATTACTTTCTTATCTTTCACAGGAGAGAATCCAATCTAAAGTATTAGGAAAACAGAAAGGTCATTTCAGCTATCAAATCTCATCTTCAAAGGATTGATGAAATAGAGCATCAGCCATTTGAGTTATGGCCCTATAAGAATTCATTCATTTACTTTATTTAATTGATAACAAGGCTTTCCATTATGGAAAAAGAAAGGAACTTAAGAAACCGCTGTCTTCAGTAGGTACATATTAATGATAATAAAATCATATCTAGTGTTTGTATGTCTGGTGTAATTTCTCAGCAGCTCTGTAAAGTAAGTACTAGAATCATCCCCGATTTTAGAGATGAGATGAGTTAGCTTTGTCCAGAGTGACACAGTTGCAGTAGCAGAGCAGCTTTCAGGTTCTGGTGGTTTGGTTCCAGTCCACATTCTTAACCATGACGCCAAAACACAGTTCATTTCTGCAGCCTCAGCCGTCTCTTGAGCCCAGCTGACACATGCCTATTGAAAATGCCAGTGTTCAGAGTTAAGGACACTGTGAGCTGTATAGTTAGACACCCTTTGCTTTCACACAGGGACCTCTTACCCCCACCCCCCACCCCGCATGCCCCAGTGTTTAAAGGGCCGTTGGGCCTACAACTCAGAAGCCAGTTTCTGCCAGTCAGGCCCTTATTTATAGTGGTGAGAACTTCTTTAGTATGTAACTTACTATTCTCATGGGGAATTTTTTTAAATTGAATGCCTGTTTCATAAAAGAAATTTTTTTTTTTTGAGATAGCGTCTCGCTTTGTAGTTACAGGCTGGCCCTGAGCTCACTATGTAGCCCAGGCAAGCCTCAAACTCAACAATCCTCCTGCCTCTGCCACCTGAGTGCTGGGGTTACAGGCGTGAGCCACCACACCTGGCAATAAAAGAAATATTTGAGACACTTTAATTCAGATTTTTTCATAATACAAAAATGGAAGTGCAGGGAAATATGTTAAGTTTTTATGATTGCTACTAAGACTTGAGACTTCCTCAGAACCTTTCCTTATTGAATGTTCTGTTATGATTTGAATGATCTTACTGTCATAATCCACTGTGTATTTTCCATGTGAAAGGATTACCGTTTAGAATATTCACTGAAAATAACTTTTTATTAAGTAGAAGCTTCTGACCAGTTTAGATAAGGTTTCTATTTTATTTCCACTGAGTAGGTAGGCTAGTTTGTGGTTTTGTTTTTGTTTTTTGGTACCTGGGATTGAATTTGGGACCGTGAATTTGTGAGGCAGATGCTGGAACCACCAAGCAAAATCTCCAGCTCAATATATTAAATTACATTTTTTTTTCTTTTTGGTACTGGGGATCAAACTTGTGACCTTACACTTGTGAACAGGAGCCAGAACCACTTAGCTAAATCCCTGGCTCTTTGTGTTTTTTTGTTTGTTTTTTGAGACAGGGTCTTGCTTTGTAGTTCAGGCTGGCCCTGAGCTCACTATGTAGCCCAGGCAAGCCTCAAACTCAGCAGTCCTTCTGTCTCTGCCTCCCAAGTGCTGGGATTACAGGCATGAGCCACCATGCCCAGCATTGTGGGGTGTGATACTGATTGCTGGTGGGTGTGAGTCACCATGTCCAGTATCATATCATTGTGTATTGTCACTGGAATCAAACCAGGAACCTTGTGCTTGCTAGGCAGGCATAGGAACCACTGCACTTTATGTCTGGCCCCTTCATGAAATAAATTTTAGATAATCAACATCTAACTTGCATTTGTTAAGTTTCTAAGCTTCTTTAGCCTTATTTTGTAATTGCAGTTTTTCTAGTACTTTGATAATGTTTTCCCTTTTCTTTTTCCGTGCTTAATTTTTCTTTACCATAAAAAAGACATTTAAAAGATTTCAGCTTCATATTTCACTGACACTGACTTTTCAGATAAATTTAAACATACAGTAGTGATATATGATTCTCCAAAATAAATTATTGAATGATTTTAAATTATTACTGTTAGGTAATTTTTCAATATGGATATTATAATAGTAATTTCTTTGTCCTTAGCAATATTCTTTGTTCCAAATTCTGTATAGTTTTATTAAAAAGTTTATCTTCTGGGGGCTGGGGATTTAGCTCTAGTGGTACTGCACCAACCTCGGATGTACAAGGATCCGAGTTTGATCTCTGGCACCACAAAAAAAAAAGTTTATCTTCAGTTCTATTATTGTTTTATGGGAACAGTTTTGGAATTCTGGCCATTCTGTCAGTACCTCATAAGTTACTTAGGTATTTGTAAACAGGTGTCTTAAAACATGTGGCATCAGTGTTTAATTTGTTGATAGTTTTAAGTAACCTGCAGCTAAGAATTAGGTAGTAGGTAGAAGCCATGTAGTTAAAAGATAAAACCTACCGACAAATGTGTGGTAGCTAACTGTTCTTAAATTATTAGAGAATTTTCTGGCTTTCTATGTTATAATAGATTATAAATTAGGGGTATATACTTTTATATTTAGACGTACACTTTCAGATTATATTAAGAAATTAACTTATGTCTCTGACTTTTTATAAATAACGTAGTAAAGTTTATAAAAAGGAGTATTTGAAGCCTTATCAGGCAATAAGGTTAAATAAAAGTCATAAAAGCAGACATGAGTGTTTAAAAATTATAGCAATCTTGGCCTTTTGAATATAGACCAAAACAATACAAGAAATATTTTCTGTAGTTTAAGAAGTCAGAGTTTGGGCTGGAGATTTAGCTCAGTGGTTCCAGCACCTGCCTTGCAAGCGCAAGGTCCTGAGTTCGATCCCAGTAACCAGCATAGAATGCTGGGCGTGGTGGCTCACGCCCACCAGCAATCAATACCACACACCACAATGCCGGGCGTGGTGGCTCACGCCTGTAATCCCAGCACTTGGGAAGCAGAGACAGGAGGATTGCTGAGTTCGCGGCGGCTTGCCTGGGCAGCATAGTGAGCTCAGGGCCAGCCTGAACTACAAAGGGAGACCCATCTCAAAAAAAAAAGTCAGTATTTGTTTTCTTTGTTTGTTTATTTGGTTTTTTTGTGGTACTGGGGATCAAACTTGTGTGTCCAAGGTTGTCATGATACCACTTGAGCTAAATCCCCAGCCCTTGGAATGCTATATTGGATTAGTTACTCTCTGTGGAGAAGTAGAGATAAGGAAAGTAAGAAAGTCTTTTTTTTTTTTTTTTTGAGACAGGGTCTCACTTTTGTAGTTCAGGCTGGCTCCGAGCTCAGTATGTAGCCTAGGCAAGTCTCGAACTCAGCAATCCTCCTGTCTCTGCCTCCCAAGTGCTGGGATTACAGGCGTGAGCCACCACGCCCGGCGAAAGCCTTGCTTTTTTTTTTTTTTTTTTTTTTTTTTGAGACAGGGTCTCACTTATGTAGTTTGGTAGCCTTGCTTTTTTAAAGTTGAGGTCTTAGTCACTTTTCTTCTTGCTGATGTTTGTGGAAATTAACAGTATTTTAGTGCAATGATCAGACTACCAGAGTAGAATCCCAGCATAACTGACATCCACAACTTGAAGGAGGAGAGGTTCCTTTTGAATTGCACTGTTAGTAGTCAGCCAGCTCCCAGGCACGCAGGCATGGTGGGCGGTCCGGCAGGGGAAAGCTACTGACCCTTGTCAGCCAGGAAGCCAGGAGTGAACGGCAGACCTGGGAGAGAGGTACACTGAGGGCACGCCTCACTAACCGCCCCTTCCAGCCAGCTCAAGTCCTAACAGCAGCCAGCTGTACACCCTCCTGACCTAGTCAACCTTTCACACACCTGAGGCCTGATTGCGTGAGTCACTGAGGACCATCTAGACACAAACCATATCAGCATTTGCAAAAATTTCTAAGTTGGATAATTGCTGCTTTGTAAATCTCTTTTCCTTCTTTTTGTTTTCCTATACTTTTTTGTTGTTTTTGTTGTTGTTGTTGTTTGCTTTTTGGAGACAGGGTCTCGCTTTGTAGTTCAGGCTGGCCCTGAGCTCACTATGGTGCCCAGGCAAGCTGCTGCGAACTCAGCAATCCTCCTGTCTCTGCCTCCCAAGTGCTGAGATTACAGGCGTGAGCCACCACGCCCGGCATTGTGGTATTAGGCATTGATTGTTGGTGGGCGTGTCTCCACACCCAGCATTATATGCGGTTACCGGGATCGAACTCAGGTCCTTGCGCTTGGGAGGCAGGCACCGGAACCACTGAGCTAACCCTCCGGCCCATGTTGTTGTTTGTTTTTGAGACAGGGTCTCACTTTGTAGTTCAGGCTGACCCTGAACAAACTGTGTATCCCAGGCTAGCTTTAAACTCATAGCAATCCTCCTGCCTCTGCCACTGGAGTGCTGGGGTGATAGCTGTGAGCCACCATGCTCAGTTTCCTACACTTTCTTGTCCTTTGTAAAACAATAAAACTTACTTTGTTTATACTAATTGGCTTGTAAGTAAAATCTATCATATTCAAAATAACTCATTTTTCCCCCCAGGTGCTACAAAGTACACAGATAAAGACAATGGAGGAATGCTTGTGTGGTCTCCCTATCACACTATCGCAGATGCCAAATGTAAGTTTTCTGAGATTGATAAGGATCTAACAGCCATTTCCTTGTGCAATTTATGTTAGTTTTTGAGTTTTCAGACTCTTATAAGAAGACAATTTGTGTTGGGTTTTGTTTTGTTTTGTTTTGCTTTTTTTGAGACAGGGTCTTACTTTGTAGTTCAGGCTGGCCCTGAGCTCACTGTGTAGCCCAGATAAGCCTCAAACTCAGCAATCCTCCTGCCTCTGCCTCCCGAGTGCTGGGATTACAGGCATGAGCCACCACGCCTGGCTTGCTCTATTTTTTAATAAAGGTTATTATATTAAAATGTTTTTTCTGTTTGAAAGATAGAGGATTGATGTTTCCAATTTGTGTTAGGCCTATGAAGAGTGAAAAAAACCCTAGGATCTGATGGCATTGCTGCTGAACCCCGCTCCAGCAGGGGAGGAATCACTACATAGCTATCTCCACAGGCTTTTCCTCAGTCTATGGTACTGTTAAGAAATGCCTGCCGACTTCAGAGAACTCATTATCATTGCCATTTTAAAGAGGAAAGGGGAAAGGACTGACCAAAGCAGCCATCAGGTCATCTTTGCACTCTCCAGTGCTGGCCGGAGACCTGCAAGATCACTGACCGTGCACTTGTTGAATCATGATGTGGCTTAGACGCCAGTGTGACGTTGCGGACCTGATCCTTTGCAGCACATCAGATATAGGAAACGTGCAGGTAACAACACTAAGATCCCCACCTCCATTTAGTTCTTGTTGAACTTGTTAGCAACAACATTAAACATTCATTCTGGCAGCTATAAAATAAGTTTGACTTTTAAAAATATTTACTAACATCTTAAAGATGTCTTAAAGAAAATGGATGATGTCTTGTATATTGTCCACAAAGGAAGTCTTAATGATTGTCAGTGTAGTGAGAACTAGAACTTGTGAACTGGGCGTGCTTCTACATACCTGATAATTCTTCCTCTTGAAGTGCTTTAGAACAATAGCTAGAGTTTGGCAGTCAAGGGACTACATGCCCTTGAAGTATTAACAGGAACTGTGCCATTGTGCCTTTGGCCTGGAACCATATACCAAAGATCTGAGACAGTTGGATTTCTGGTCCAATTCTCATTAAAGATAAAGGCTTTGCTATTTTAGCTTTATGTTACACATTTTTTTGGCAAGGTAGAAAACAAAATTCAGAAAACTAACCTGTAATGGTAGTCTGGTGTTCTTGTGGAATGTCCAATAAAGGTCTTGGGCAAATATTTGCAACCCGGGCTCTGTGTGTGTTGGAATTGTCTGGGGAAGTGTCTTTGAAAAGTACTGGTGTCTGGTCTCTCTCAAACCAGTTATATCTGGATCTCCAGGGGTCAAGCTTGGTGTCATTTTGCAGAAGCTCCCACACTGATTCCAATACATAATCAGGACTGAGAGCTGCTAACCTTTTTTTACCCATAGGGCTGAAGATGTTTTTGTTAAATTTAATCACCATATATTTAGTCAGTCATGTATTTGGTTAAACACTGTGGGTTTTAATAAAAATGTATTATTTGGATTTTCTGCATCAAAAGCTTACACTGTAGCATCCATAAAAATAGGTGTTTCTCTAACAGCATACCATAATATGTACTAAATTTGACTGACCAAATAATAGTACCAGGTAGTGAAAGGTATTTAAAATGTGCCAGGTACTATCCTGAGCACTTCACATACATTAATTCATTTACCCAGAAGAGGAAGGTGCCACTTCTCCCCGCATCAGAGGAGAGGCACTAAGGTAGAAAAAGACAATACACCAACACAGTGAACTAGTAACAATCAGAAAATCAAGCCCTAATAGATCACTTGTTTTAGGATGAGAATTTTGAACTACTACTTCTCAGAAATACGTTTTTAAAATTAATTTTATATATGTAAGAAGTAATTTAAAGGATTAAGAAGCTCCTATGTGGACTTCACATAAAACTGAGTTCTGATGTGCCAGACTTCTTAGGACTGAGACCTTTTTTTGGTTCTTTATTTTTAGTTTTTTGTGGTACTGGGGATTGAACTCAGAACCTTGGACTTGCTAGACAGGCATCGTGCTGCTGAACTAAATCCCAGCCCCCCCCCCCCTTTTTGAGACAGGGTCTTTGTAGTTTAGGCTGGCCCTGAACTTACCTTGTAGTCCAGGTTGGCCTCAAATTCAAAGCAATCCTCCTGCCTCTGCCTCCTGAGTGCTGGGATTACAGGCATGAGCTACCCTGCCTGATTTAGGAGTGAGGCTTTAAATTGCCAGTATAACATCATTAAAACTGCTTTTCTGAATAGTTTTTTGTAAGCTTAATTACATAAAATAAATGAAATAAAATATTTAAGTACTGTTTGTATAGCAAAAGGAAGAGCTGAAAAAAAATTTAGGGGTACTGAAGCCATACTTCATGTATTATTCTGTATAGTTGGCAAAATCATAGATACATAAACCATCTTTTATATAACAATATGTATGGTAAAGGCTTTGGGCCACCTCTAAATATGAAAAAGGGTCTCAAATAGCTAAATAACTTTGAATAAAGACTAACAGAAATGTGAAGAAATTCCACATATGAGAAAAGGTCTTAAATATAATAAAAGACTAATTAAAAAATGAATTTATCTTAGTATTGCACTGTAATTAGAATGTATTATCCACTCAGAGATTGGTCTTTTTCTATATATAAAAATAATTATAATAATATTGTTGAACTTACTAAGTACATGATATGTGACCATAGGGATGTCATAATAAATAATATGTTCAACTGGAGGAACTTGTGATCCTATTCAAATGTCTCTTTTTGGAACATTTCTTGAAAAATGATTTTGGCTTTTTTTCTTTATCCCTGGAATAATTATTTTATTTTGCCATGTTTAAACAAAAAGTAGATGTGGGCAAATTAAGTAAATGAGAATAATTGTTTAAAATTTTTATTACAGTGGATGAATATATTGCAATTGCAAAGGAAAAACATGGCTACAATGTTGAACAGGTATGTAGAGAAACTTTTCTCTTTTTTTAAAATCAGGGCTGTTGCCCAGGCTGGCCTTGAACTCCTGGGCTCAAACAGTCCACTGCACTATGCTTTGAAATAGAGATTCTTAAATCTCATTTCAACCATCATCTCAACCTTGGTCAGAATTAATAGAAAAATCAGTAATGTGTTTTTAGAGAAGAAAGGTGAAAGAGCTACATCGTGGGTTACCAAGAGCTAACATTATAGTCAGTTAACATGGTGAACTAATACTTTTTGTGAAATTGAGATTTGTATATGTATGTGTATACACATAGAATGTTTGTGTATATACATAGAATGTATGTGTATACATGCATATATATAATTAACTTTTTATGGATTTGTAAGCCTTTGATTTTTTTGTTTTAAGCCTAAGACTTTTTTGTTTAATATTTATTTGAGACAAAGTTAATCCTTTAAAATGTAATTGCATATATTATCATTTTCATGTTTATCGCAAAGGTTTGTTATCAAAATTCACTTTGAGACTCACTACATAAAAATTTTGTATTGCTTTTAAAAAAAAGTAAAAGTTTATCCCCTAAATGATACTTAATACCTTATAGTAGATAAAAGCCTACTTACAGTAAAAGAATAAGTTATGGAATTTTCAGAAATTGACCATTTTAGATTTTCTTATGACTTGGTAATCAAATCATCAAAGTTAAGTATGCTGCTCAGTAATTCTGTGTATATACATTATGAAGATTAAAAAGTGTACTTTGTGATATATTAAATTGTTAAAGTAGTAGGTGATATACTCAAAGCATTTAGTCTGTAGCATTCTTCTGAAAAGTTAGTAAAACTTCACTATTTCTCTGTTACATCCCAACTGAGCATTTCTAGTTTTTATTATAACTGATAGTTTCATTCAAGTATTGATTTACTGGGTATTTTCCTTTTAGCACATTTTTCCCTACACATTGGCAAATTAATAAGTAAAAGTCTTGAAGTGAACCTACAAGTCTGCTTTAGAAATGAAAGTCACACCCCAGCCCACTGTTTTTCCTAGATCCTACAGCAATATGGTATGTATGTGCACTGACTGTTCTGAGGCCCTGATTTTAAAAAAATAAGTAAATGAGGTCCGCTATCTGAGCACAGCTGATTAAAAAGCTCAAACTGAATTTTGTGTTCAGTTGAAATCATAGGCTTAAAATTTTTATTTTGTGTTTTGAACTTTTTGTGTTATTTTTTTGTGTTATTTTGTGTGTTGAACAGTATGAATTTTGTTAAACCTAATGGAACGTAAGTCTGTTAAAACCAAGGGGAATGATTTGTCTTCAAAGGCACTTGGCATGCTGTTCTGGCATAAACATAACATTGAGAAGTCTCTTGCTGATCTCCCTAATTTCACTCCCTTTCCGGATGAGTGGACAGTGGAAGATAAAGTCCTGTTTGAGCAAGCTTTTAGTTTCCATGGGAAGAGCTTTCACAGGATTCAGCAAATGGTATGGTGAATTTAGCCTTTGTGATAATGCCTTATGATATTATTATATATTTCTTAATTATTAAGTATGAAAGTTTTCCAACCAGACTAATTTTAAAAATACATTGAAATAGATATACTTGCTTGTGTACAGTTCTATTTTCTATGACCATTCATGCATGACAGTGGTGTGACATTTTTATCTTGTTAAAAATATGTATGTCATAGTAAATGTTTGTTCAGGAAAAAAAAATAGTTTCAACATTAGTTTAAAATGTTTTACTTTTTGACCTTAGGATTTGGTTAATTTATATTTTTTTGGATATGAAAGCCTATTTTGAAGAATTCTGTATTATAGCAGTGTTGCTCTGGTGTTGCTGCTTTTTTTATTATAAAGAGAAATCATTCTGTATTTCTAGTTCTTAAATGTTTAGTTTTTAATCAGAATAATATGTCTAAGAAGTTACTGCATTAAACTGTTTTAACCAGAATAAAGATTAGGCAATGTGTAAAATACTTCTATGTACCTTCTATAATTGAAGAGAATGTTTTTGGAGGGAATGTCTTATTTGCTGGTATAGCACGTGAGTGCATGATCATTAGTTACTTTCATACATAAAGATTTTATTTGGTGGCTAAAGTTCATTTGTATTATTTATTTTAAGACCTAGATTTTAAAAATGATTAGAATTTATTTATTAAGAATAGACTCACTCAGGGCCGGAGGGTTAGCTCAGTGGTTCCGGCGCCTGCCTTGCAAGCGCAAGGACCTGAGTTCAATCCCCGGTAACCACATATAATGCTGGGCGTGGTGGCTCACGCCTGTAATCCCAGCACTCAGGAGGCAGAGACGGGAGGATTGCTGAGTTCGCGGCAGCTTGCCTGGGCACCACAGTGAGCTCGGGGCCAGCCTGAACTACAAAGCGAGACCCTGTCTCCAAAAAGCAAAAAAAAAAAAAGAATAGACTCACTCAGGGCCGGAGGGTTGGCTCAGTGGTTCCGGCGCCTGCCTCGCAAGCGCAAGGACCTGAGTTCGATCCCCGGTAACCACATATAATGCTGGGCGTGGAGACTCATGCCCACCAACAATCAACACCGCATACCACAATGCCGGGCATTGTGACTCACGCCTGTAATCCCAGCACTCGGAAGGCAGGGACAGGAGGATTGCTGAGTTCGCGGCGGCTTGCCTGGGCACCATAGTGAGCTCAGGGCCGGCTTGAACTACAAAGCGAGACCCTGTCTCCAAAAAGAAAAAAAAAAGACTCACTCGGGCCGGAGGGTTAGCTCAGTGGTTCCGGCACCTGCCTCGCAAGTGCAAGGACCTGAGTTTGATCCCCAGTAACCACATATAATGCTGGGTGTGGAGACACGCCTACCAACAATCGACACTGCATACCACAATGCTGGATGTGGTGGCTCACGCCTGTAACCCAGCACTAGGGAGGCAGAGACAGGAGGATTGCTGAGTTCGCGGTGGCTTGCCTGGGCACCATAGTGAGCTCAGGGCCAGCCTGAACTACAAAGTGAGACCCTGTTTCCAAAAAGCAAAAAAAAAAAAAAAAGAATAGATTCACTCTTTCTGAGAATATTTTGGTAAATGAAGCTAGAGTCAGAAGACCACATGCAGTATGACTCTACTCATATGAAATCTCCAGAATAGACAAATCCCGAGACAGAAGCAGATCAGGCTGTCAGGGACTTGGGGAAGGAAACCAGGGAGTGTTAGCTAATAGGTACAGAGTTTCTTTTTGAGCTTGTAAAAATATTATGGCAAATGCCGGACGTGGTGGCTCACGCCTGTCATCCCAGCACTCGGGAGGCAGAGACAGGAGGATTGCTGAGTTCGCAGCGGCTTGCCTGGGCACCATAGTGAGCTCAGGGCCAGCCTGAACTACAAAGCGAGACCCTGTCTCAAAAAAGCAAAAAAAAAAAATATATATATATATATTATGGCATAGGTATAAGTAATGGTACAATGTGGTATACTAAACACCACTGAATTGTATACTTTACATTATTATATCTCAAAATTCTAATTTATATAGAGACTGGAAATTGCATAGCTCTTTAAGGAAAGGAATATTAAATATTAATGTGGCTGTGTTGACTTATTTGGACATCATTACTAAGTTAATGACATCCTCTTTTCCCCCAGAACAAATAGTAATACTGATTCAAAAATGTGAATGACATTGTCGTGTTGCAGTGCTGTGACTACCATCACAGCACTTTCTAGCTCTTACCTCTTGTAAAGGTGCTGATGAATAGTCTTCATTTATGCTTTTGTTATTAAAGAGTAATACTCATTTTGTTAGAGTTTAATGAATTAATACTGCTAATGTTAACATGATTTTTTTAAAGCTTCCAGATAAGACAATTGCAAGCCTTGTAAAATATTACTATTCTTGGAAAAAAACTCGCTCTAGGACAAGTTTAATGGACCGACAGGCTCGTAAACTAGCCAATAGGCATAATCAGGGGGACAGGTAGGTTGGATGCCTCTGCTCAGTCCCAGTGGTAGGCTATATTGCCTTGGATTACTTATGTTTAGTAAGGCACAAACACTGTCACTTCACATTGTAAATTCTTCCTGTTCTTACATTGTGTCTCTGCTCTGACAGGAAAAGCCAAGTGATTAAAAGTCTTAATATTAACATTCTTCAGCTCTTCCAACTATAATTATACTTATAGTATTCATTTAGTCAATACTTACATTTAGAATGTATTAAAAACCATATTTTATGGAAAGGGTCCTTTCCTCAATTATCTGAGAAATGGAAGTCCTTGTGGTAACTATTGTCCTGGGAGTATAAAATCATTCATTGACTGGATTTGTCTGCCTTTACTCTTCAACTAAAGAACTAAAATTATAAGTATTATTTCAAATTGTTTGTGTTCTCTTTCTCAAATGATATTTTTTCTAAATCTCTTTCTCATTAAGTGTTTTTTAACTAGTAATGATTATGTAACCCTTAAAAGGTGTTTTTAACCACTACAGAAATCCAGTTTATGAACTCATCTTCTCAATGACATGTCTTGTCCTGTTACGGGATTTTTAGTAAAATTATTAGAAATAATATTATGATTTGATAGGTGCACTGGAATAAAAGTAAAAATAACAAAGTTTACCCATTTTTCTTTTGCAGTGATGATGATGTGGAAGAAACACACCCAATGGATGGGAATGATAGTGATTATGATCCTAAAAAAGAAGCCAAAAAAGAGGTAATGAACCCTAGAAGTCATTGCAAGTTGCCATCCCTGCCTGGCAAGGGCAAGGTCTTGAGTTCCATCCCTGGTGTCTTGAGTAGGATTCCTGGTATGGAAAGAAAGAGGATAAGGAATACTTCATATTAAAAAAACCTTTTATACGCTCAGTGTGGTGGCTCACGCCTTAATCCCAGTACTCTAGGAGGCAGAGGCAGGAGGATTGCTGAGTTCAAGGCTTGTCTGGGCTACATAGTGAGCTCAGGGCCAGCCTGAACTATACAAAGTGAGACCCTGTCTCAAAAAAACACAAAAATCATTTATATAATGGGTTAGGGTAGAGCTCAAGCTGAAACCCAAAACCCACGTATGTATCACAGAATGGCAACACTCTAAACCTGAACACTGAGGTCTTTTGGTTTAGCAAAAACAACTCATACATTAATATCTTCTCTTTTAAAAACAAATGACAAATTACCATAGGTTCTCCACTACTGGTGTAGGAGATAGTAGATTTCAATCCCAGTCGGGGGAGGGGGGGTTGGAAATAGACTCACTGGAACTGCAGTTAGCCGGTATTGTAAATAATTTTGGAGTCATCTTTTCTAGTCAAGTCCTGCTCCTGACCCTTCTAAGTATTGGTATAAAATTAAGTTTTCAGGTGTATTACCTAGTTTTTCTTGGAAACATTTTTTGTTTTCATGTAGTAAAGTAGTAATGGAGATACTGAACAGCAGTGAAAATTAAAAGTTGCTCAGAAGAAGAGATGGAAGAGCCCTCAACTAGAAAACCACTCCTATTCTGCAATAGGATGCTGAGGATGGCAGCTTAAAATCAGTGAGAAGAGGCTGAGCTACACACACACTCCATGTAAATTGGTGAGGGTTACAGGAACAGCCAGGTTCACTAAATAGCTCAGGACGCAAACAAGCATCAATTCACAGACTGCCCATCATGGACCTCTCCACAAAAAAACAAATGCAGCAACCTTCTCCAAAATCTTAATTCTTCTGCTACCTTTTGTTTTTATCCATGTAAACCCAAAATGCTGGATCAGTTGCATTCTTTCTTTTTTTTTTTTTGAGGTACCAGGGATCGAACTCGAGCCCAGTTGCATTCTTGAACCAAGAAGCACAGCAAGGTAGACTCAGTTATGTGAATTTTTGCTACTGTAAAAACAATAAACTTACTATAAAATCAACATACTATGAAAACATAGCTTCAAACCTAGGATAGTCCTTGGGGCCTTTCAGATTTTAACTTCTAGGTCTCAGTTGTTTCACTGGCAAAATGAAAATGATAGGATTTCTTTGAAGTGCTACTCCACAGTAAGTCTTGATTATAAGTGGCTATTTTATTATCTGGCAACTATTATGAACATTCACTGCTTTCTAAAAATTACCTGACATCTCTTGACCCCATGCCCCCCCAACACCTGGCAGGTAACTTCACTTTGTACTTGATGAAGAAAATACTATGTGGATGCTGCCTTACACTCTGCCCCTTGGTCTAGCCTCTGCTATACTGCCCTTTTCATCTCATACTACATTTTTCTTTGCTGACTAAACTGTAAACTCTTTGAAATCAGGGATTGAGTTATGTGTCTCTTATCCCCTAGCGTCTTGCATAATAATTGCTCTCTGGCCAACATTCAATAAATGTTTGTCACATGAGCAGTTTCGTGCCCAAATGCCTTTCTCTCACAATAAGAAAGGATCTTGCTTTCTGCAATTTCACTGCTTGTTCAGTGATATCCGTTTCTTCCTATCTGTGGTGGGTCTTTGCTCCCCTTCCTTTCCCCTATTTCCCGTCTCTTCCCTGAGCCCAGGAGCATGGGCAGGTCTTTTGAATGTTTGACTCTCAGCCACTCAAAGCATGGCCGTGTTCCTTAGCACTGTCTCCCTCTTGAGTTTGCCACAGGCAGTCTTCTGTCTCCTTCACTGAAAATGCCAGGGGGCAGCAGGACTTTCTCACTGGGGTGTGTTCCACCTGTGCTTTTCTCACTTCTCAGTACAGACCTTCCCTGCTTTAGAATCTTACTTTTGTAGCACTGTCTCGTGTACCTTTTTCACCACTATCTCAATATTAGTGATTTTTTTTCTCCATTATTGCATTCATTTTGCCATGACTGTGTTTGTCTCCCAACAGCTGACATTGGCCTTCATCTCTCTGTTCTGTCGTTTGACTTTCTTTTTGGAGGTGAGACCATCTATTTCCTGGGCTGTGCTGTTTTCTGTCTCAGTGCAACGCCAACAGACCCTCCACACCCCCCCTCCCAGCCCAATGGCTGACCTGTTATTACTAAAGCAGTCTTAAAAATCAGATCTGCTGTTTGCACCCATCTGTTGCTTTGGGTGTAGGATCAAACACTAAGTTCTCCAGCTAGGCATTCCACACCACACCCACATATCTCAATTTACAAACACTGGGGTCCCCTGACTTTTATTCTGTCCTTGTATTGGTCTCTTTTCTCTAGATTCCCCCCTCAGTCTGCGTATGAAATTCCTCATAACTCCTTAAGGTGTGAGTAAGTAGCTTCTTTATGAAATCTTGTCCTTTACCTTGACAATCTCCTTATATTTTAAAAAATTTGTTGCAGTTCTGATCAGCACCTGTTTACTCATAGCCCCCCTCAAGCCCTATCTCCAGGTAGTAAGCTTTTTAAGTACAAGAACTATATACTATATTTTACCCATCTTTTTCTTCCTGAACCTGATACATAAGGATTCAGTAGTTATTTATGGTAGATGAAATCATATGCATAAATACAAATAACTTTTTCTTCATGAAGTTTACTGGTGCGTTTTAGGTAGACATTGTGATCACATTCATCCTTGGGAATTTATACCTGTACATGGTATGTATTGGTTCTTT
This sequence comes from Thryonomys swinderianus, assembly GCA_004025085.1. Lineage (NCBI taxonomy): Eukaryota > Metazoa > Chordata > Mammalia > Rodentia > Thryonomyidae > Thryonomys > Thryonomys swinderianus. Next base: position 28,210 of record PVIC010021147.1, read on the forward strand.
TATCCTCATTTTCCTTCATTCTACCCTTCACTATTTAGAAAAAACTTTGTTTTTGTTTTTTTCTTTTCTCATATTTTTTTCTTTCTCTTCTTTCCCCACTCTCTCTACTTCCCCTTAGCCTTTGGACCTTTCTTCTTATTTCACGTTATCTGTTAGACATTTTGGTCCCTATTTCCACTTTGAGTTTCTCATACTGGATAAACTATTTGGTATTTACATATGTGTGTCCACTTATTTCACTCAAGAGTATGACCTCAATGTACATCTATTTAGCTGGTTTTTCATTCTTTATGGCCAATAGCATATTTCACAGAATGAGAAAAAACGATCCAAAAATTGATTTGGAATCAGAAGAGACCTGGAATAGCAAAGCAATTCTAGGCAACGAAGACAAGGTAGAGGGTATCTTTTTTTTTTTTTGCTTTTGGAGACAGGGTCTCGCTTTGTAGTTCAGGCTGGCCCTGAGCTCACTATGGTGCCCAGGCAAGCCGCCGCAAACTCAGCAATCCTCCTGTCTCAGCCTCCCGAGTGCTGGGATGACAGGCGTGAGCCACCACATCCGGCATTGTGGTATGCGGTGTTGATTGTTGGTGGGCATGTCTCCACGCCCAGCATTATATGTGGTTACCGGGGATCGA
>PVIC010021148.1:0-28852 GCA_004025085.1 Thryonomys swinderianus
TGGTGTTTGTTTTTGATTTTGTAGTATGGGAATCAAACTCATGACTTTGCATTTGCAAGGTAATCGACAGTAGGCAGTGCCACTGAGCTAAATCCCCAGCCCACCACTAGCGGTAGCAAGGATTGAGCCCAGGGCCTCCCTACTGAGCTACATGCCCACCACTTTTTATTTTTTTACTTCAAGGCAGAGTCTTGCTAAAGGTGCCAATGCTGCTCTCAAACTTGCAACCCTCCAGCCTCCCCGCCCCACCCCGAGTGCTGGAATTACAGACATGTGCTGGTACTTCTGGTACTAACTGTCTTTTACTTGTGATTCATGAGTCATGGCAGCCTCAGTCTTCATAATAGAATATGTCTCAGTAGGCAGTTGCTGATCTGTGAGTTCCGGTCCAGCTCAGGCAATTTGTTTACTTTTATTTTTTATTGTTTTTGAGACAGGGTCTCGCTTTGTAGTTCAGGCTGGCCCTGAGCTCACTATGGAGCCCAGGCAAGCCTCGAGCTCAGCAGTCCTCCTGCCTCTGCCTCCCGAGTGCTGGGATGACAGGCGTGAGCCACCACGCCCGGCACTGTGGTATGTGGTATTGATTGCTGGTGGCCGTGAGTCTCCACGCCCAGCATTGTATGTGGTTACCAGGATCAAACTCAGGACCTTGTGCTTGCGAGGCACGCGCCGGAACCACTGAGCTAAATCTCCGGCCCCACAGCCAGCTATTTTTATTTTTTTCGAGACAAGGCCTGGCTGTGTAGTTCAGGCTGGCCTTGAACTCCCTCCCCAGTGATGGAATCAAAGGTGTATGCACCACACCTAGCATCCCTGAGCAATATAGAGACTTAGTGAGATCCTATTTGAAAAATTTTTTTAAATTTTCCAAAAAAAAGGCCCTGGGTTTGATCCCTTACATTGAAGGGAGGGTAGGAAAGAGAAGGTGCGGGCCGAAGGGTTAGCTCAGTGGTTCCGGTGCCTGCCTTGCAAGCCCAAGGTCCTGAGTTCGATCCCCGGTAACCACATAGAATGCTGGGCGTGGAGACACGCCCACCAACAATCCACACCGCATACCACAGTGCCGGGCGTGGTGGCTCACGCCTGTCATCCCAGCACTCGGGAGGCAGAGACAGGAGGATTGCTGAGTTCGCGGCGGCTTGCCTGGGCACCATAGTGAGCTCAGGGCCAGCCTGAACTACAAAGCGAGACCCTGTCTCCAAAAGCAAAAAAAAAAAAAAAAGAAAGAAAGAAAGAAAGAGAAGGTGCAAACTGGGTATTGTGGCTGTAATCCTAATTACTCCGGAGGATGAAGCAGGAGGATCGTGAATTTAAGACCATCCTGGGAATTTGAACAGGCCTGTTCAGAAAATAATGCAAAAAATGGAGGAAGTTGGGCCATGGATGTAGCTCAGAGGCATAATGCTGGCCTGGCAAGCACAAGGCAGGGAGTTTGATTCCTCAGTACCAAAAAAAAAAAAAAAAAAAATGGAGGAGGAGTTGTAGAAGGAGGAGAAATAAGAGGCTCACTGGCTCAGCAGACCGAGGTAGGGAAGAGAGGGACTCCGAAGCCAGGGCGCAGACATCCCGGGCCCTGGCTCAGCAGCAGCGCGCCCTCCGCACGCCTGCCCAGCCCTGCGGAGGAGCGGGAGGACGCACCTGCCCTGCCCAGTGCTTCCCGGAAGGACAGGAAGTCCGTGCGGAGTGGACGCTGACACAGCCATGCAGGTGTTCCACGCAGCCCCACCTGACACCTGAGCCTACCCAGGCTCTTGACGAGGAAATGAGGCTGCCCGGCCCGAACTGGGCACCTCCTTCCAGGAACCCACTTCTGAGCACCATGGTTGTGACGGAAGGTGCGAACAATGTACTAGGTGCAATTATCATGCATCAGCCCCACGATAATCCTGTGAGAGAGGTGTTGTCATGCCCCTCGTGGGTGGGGACAGGTTTTGAGTGACTAAAACATCGGCTGGTGGGCCAACAGCCAATAAATAGTGGAGCCAGGATTGAAACCCTGCTGACCTCACGGAGACGATAATTAAAATACACTAGGAACCAGGAGAAATGGCCGGCTTTACAGGGGTGTGTCTTGGAAGGGCTTCGCTAAGATAATTCAAAACACATAAAAGGACTTGTACGCAAACAGGTACATAGGGGATGGTGGTCTAGGAGGCCGAAGCAGGAGGACTGCAAATCTGAATCTAGCCCATGCAGTTTCATAGACCCTGTCTCAAAAAAAATAAATGAATGAATAAAAAAGGGTAGGCTGGGGATGTATCTCAATGTAAAGCCTTGGGTTCAGCCTCTGGTTCAACAACAACACATACAAGTAGTTCCAGTGTCCACTGCGCCCTTAGCACAGCGCTTCTCTTTCTGATGCAGGAATAACCTAGGGGCTTGTGAGGTAACTTCTGTCTTAGGTCAATAAAACAGAGGGAGTGCTGGGACCCCTCAGGTCAGGCTGTGCAACACAAACCACAAACTTCTCAGGCCACCTTTGTGCCAACCACCACCCTCCCTGGGCCTCCGTGGCCAGTAACTCCTCCTCTTCCTCCCGTATCCTGCAGGGTTCCTCTAAACTCCTGGATGCTCCCCCTGGAACTCTCTAAGAGCACACCTTGCCACTTCTGCCTTTACCTGTAAATATCTGTGTGTCTGGTTCTGGGGCATGATAGGCCTCTTTTTTTTTTTTTTTTTTTTTTTTGAGACAGGGTCTCACTTTGTAGCTCAGGCTGACCATGAGCTCACTATGTAGCCCAGGCAAGCCGCAGCGAACTCAGCAATCCTCCTGTCTCTGCCTCCCGAGTGCTGGGATGACAGGCGTGAGCCACCACGCCTGGCACTGTGGTATGTGGTATTGATGGCTGGTGGGCGTGAGTCTCCATGCCCAGCATTGTATGTGGTCACCGAGATCGAACTCAGGACCTCGCGCTTGCTAGGCAGGCGCCGGAACCACTGAGCTAAATCTCCGGCCCATGATAGGCCTCTTTTAGGGCAAAGACTGTTTTAAACCTGTGAGGCAGGTCCTATGGCTACACCTGTAATCCCAACTACTCAAGAGGCTGAAGCAGGAAAATCTCAAGATCGAGCAGCTTAATGACTTAGCAGGACCCTGTCTCAGCATTAAAAATAAAAATTTTTCTTAAACAGCTGGGAATGTAGCTCAATGGTAGAGTTCTTGCCTAACTTTCAGGATCCCCTAGATTTAATATCTGGGACCACAAGGGCGACCACACCTATCTGTGACTTCAGCATTTTGAGGAATAAATTTTTTTATTTTTTTGAGACAGAGTCTCCTTTTGTAGTTCAGGCTCGCCTGGAGCTTCACTATGTAGCCAAGGCAAACCTCGAACTCAGCAGTCCTCCTGCCTCTACCTCCCAAATGCTGGGATTACAGACTGAGCCAGCACGCCCTGCACTGCGGTATCTGGTACTGATTGCTGGTGGGTGTGAGTCACCACGCCCGGTATTGTTGTACCTGATTACCTGCGATTGAACTCAGGACCTTGTGCTTGCTAGGCTGGCGCCAGAACCGCCGAGCTAAATCTCTGCCCAGGTGAAACTTTTTTGTTTTATCACATCACTTTTTATGGTCCTGGGAATTGAACCCAGGGCTTTGCAGATGCTATGCAAATGCTCTGCTGCTGAGCTACACCACCAGCCCTTACTAGTTGCACGTTCTCTTTTTTCTCAAGATTTGCTTATTGTAGTTTTCCTTTTCTGGGATCTAAGCTCAATACAACACTCAAATCTTTGTTCTAGCTCCTTCCCAAAACTGTCACCCACACCTATCTTCCTGACTCCGTGGGACGCAGAATTTTCAGTAGCCCATAAGAGGCCAATTACCAAGGCAGGGGTAGTGACGCACGCCTGACGTAGAAGGATCTGTGCCAGTTTGGGATACACAGTGAGTTCAAGGTCAGTCTAAACTAGACAGTGAGCTCCCCCCCCCATCTCGAGGGGAAAAAAATTGCCCAGTATAAATATGGCCGCGGTTGCCTCACTTCCTGGGTCACGTGACCCTCACAGGGCCATCACATGACCCTACTCTTTCCTAGAACCGGAATTAATCCGCGGAGCTAGTTTGATATATTTGGCTGTAGTTCTTATCTGCCTTCCTTTTTTTTTTTTCGTAGACTTGCTTATCCTTCTGAGACTCTGGAACTCCTGCAGTCTTCGCCTAGTAACCAGATGTGATGGCGTTTCCACGTCATGCCGTAGAGGTAAGTGGGCCTCGTTGTGACTCTCCTTGTGTCCTTGGCCTGGAGGGTAGCTGACTGTCGGCTGACTGAAGGCTCGCTTTTTAGCCACTGCCCGTTCTGTTTTCAGGAACGTCCCAAACGCCCGGGCAGGGTGGGCGTCATGGCTGGCAGCCTCACGGGATTGCTCTTGCTCCAGGCAGTGGCATGGGCGTCAGGTAAGAGGGCCAAGGAAACGAAAGGTAGCACCGAGATTTCCCTTCCTCCCTGGGGTCCTTTGCCAGCCTTCCCCCCTCTTTTCTGGTGGTGAACTTGCCTGTAGGCGGTAGATAAACCTGGAGTGACTGAGGCCGGCACTGGGGTAGGGCCCAGGGAGGGGTCCTGGACCCAGTGCCCTGTCTTCCGAGCAGCGTGTCTGCTGCCTTTGCCTGCCCTCCGCTGTCACGCTGCCTGCGCCCTTCCTCAGGCGCCCGGCCCTGCATCCCTAAAAGCTTTGGCTACAGCTCGGTGGTCTGTGTCTGCAACGCCACATACTGCGACTCTCTTGACCCCCTGACCTTCCCTGCCTTGGGGACCTTCAGCCGCTATGAGAGTACGCGCAGTGGACGTCGGATGGAGCTGAGTGTGGGTGACTTCCGGGCCAATCGCACGGGCACAGGTGAGCGCTCTGCGCACCCCGCTGGGCTCGGTCCTCCTGGAGCTAATTCACGCCAGGGACCAGTGTGGAATCTCCCTGCCGGGCACTGACTCGTCCTTCTCTGATGGTGTCCTCAGGGCTGCTGTTGACCCTGCAGCCAGAAGAGAAGTTCCAGAAAGTGAAAGGATTTGGAGGGGCCATGACAGATGCGGCTGCTCTCAATATCCTTGCCCTGTCACCTTCGGCCCAGAATTTCCTCCTGGAGTCATATTTCTCTAAAAAAGGTGAGGAGGAGCGGGGCCAGAGGGTACCACGCAGTCACCACCTGGGACCCGTCCTTGTTCCCTTTCACCCTTCCCCGAGGTCTGTTTCCTTAATGCTTATGGAACAAGATTACTCTGTCACATTTTTATTTTTTAGCTTTTTGAGATGGGATCTCGCTTTGTAGTTCAGGCTGGCCCTGAACTATGTAGCCCAAGTTAGCCTCAAACTCACAGCAATCCTCTTGCCTCTGCCACCTGAGTGCTGGGATGACAGGCGTGAGCCACCACACCTGGCATTGTGTGGTACCAGGGAGTGAAGTCGGGACCTTGCACTTGCCAGGCAGATGCCAGAACAACTGAGCTAACTCCCCAACCCCCCTGTTTGAATTCTGCCGAGCACTCAGGACTCAGGCTGAGGGCCTGTGCTTTCCCCGATGCTGGCTCCTCTGTTCCCGGCCAGCACTACATTGGTTGTAGTCCTGAGGCTGTACGGAAGACTGGAGAGCAGCCAGCCATGTTCTGTGTTCTCCTGTTGACTCAGACCCCTCTGTCTTGGTCATCCTCGGCAGGGATTGAGTATAACATCATCCGGGTCCCCATGGCCAGTTGCGACTTCTCCATCCGCATCTACACCTATGACGACACCCCAGGTGACTTCCAGTTGCACAACTTCAGCCTCACAGAGGAAGATACCAAGCTCAAGGTGGGTATTCTGGTTGCCTCTGGCTCTGGTGGTGGTGATCTCTGCGGGTCCAGAGGGCCCAGTGAGGGCAGTCTGCTGAGGGATACAGAACCTTCTGCTGCTGCTTGGTGCCAGGGCTGGTAGGGTGCGGGCCGATGCTGGACCTGATGCACTGGTTGGGCTGGTTTGTGTCCCACCTCTGGGTGTCTCCTCACTCCCTTTGTCTCTAGATACCCCTGATTCACCGGGCCCTACAGATGTCCCAGCGCCCTGTCTCCCTCTTTGCCAGCCCCTGGACATCACCCACTTGGCTCAAGACCAATGAGGCAGTGAATGGGAAAGGCACGCTAAAGGGGCAGCCAGGGAATATCTACCACCAGACCTGGGCCAAGTACTTTGTTAAGTAAGAGCAGCAAGGCCGTGGGCCTGGGTCAGGCCCAAGCCCTCAGCCTGGGCCGCTTCCCCATCTGCCACTCCCACCTCCGGAGTCTGCCAGGTCGTTCCCGCTCTTGGTCATGACCACTCCTTTCCTCTGCTAGGTTCCTGGATGCCTATGCTGAGCACAGGCTAAAGTTCTGGGCAGTGACCGTGGAGAACGAGCCCTCTGCAGGGCTGCTGAGTGGGTACCCCTTCCAGTGTCTGGGCTTCACCCCCGAACACCAGCGAGACTTCATCGCCCGAGATCTGGGTCCAGTGCTTGCCAACAGCACTCATCGCGACACGCAGCTGATCATGCTAGATGATAACCGCTTGCTGCTGCCGCGCTGGGCACAGGTGGTAAGGCCTGGGGCCCCCACAGGAGCCTCGGTGAACCCATCCAGCGTCCACATGATGGGCTCCAAACTTGGTGTGCCTTCTTTGCCCAGTTCTGTTTTTTTTTTTTTGGTCATCTCATAACTCTACTGGGTTCATAAAGATGACCCTCGAGTGACTGTTTTTCCAGACTGGGTCTTGCTGGGCTTGAACTCAAGGTGATCCTCCTGCCTCCTCTCCCAAGGGCTGGGATTACAGGCGTATGCCACCATGCCAGCCTTCTAATAGAGTTATTAGTATTTTAGTATGTTGTGACACATCATTATGCTCCTCTTTGGGAACTGGTTACAAAGCCTATCGCATCTTGATCATTTATGCTCCCTCCCCCTTCCCTTCCCCGTTGCCTCTTCATTTTGTCTATTTCCTGCCTGTTTTTCTTGAGACTGGATCTCACTATGCCACTCAGGCTGGCCTTGAATTCATGATCCTCTTGCCTCAGCCTCCCGCGTAGCTGGGATTACAGAGCTGGTCACCATGCCGCCCGACTTGATGACTAGAGTGACCTGGGCAGGCCCTGGTACCTGGTAGGGCTCGGGCTCCCGGGCTTCCGCCTCCTTCCTGTGCTCACTGCAGGTGCTCGCAGACCGAGAAGCTGCTAAGTACGTCCACGGGATCGCTGTGCACTGGTACCTGGACTTCCTGGCACCGGCAAAATCTACTCTGGGGGCGACACACCGCCTGTTCCCCAACACCATGCTGTTTGCCTCGGAGGCCTGTGTGGGCTCCAAGTTCTGGGAGCAGAGTGTGCGGCTGGGCTCCTGGGATCGCGGGGTGCGGTACAGCAGCAGCATCATCACGGTGCGCCCCGCGCGGTCTTGCCTTCCTCCAGACACCTCTCGCTCGCTCGGGGGCAGGAGGCGGCCCTGGCTGCTACTCTCCGGCCTCCCTTGAAATGTCTCATCCTCACAACCCTCCTCTCCTTCGCTGTTAAGGAGCAACACTCCCCCACGGCCCCCGAGCCTTCCCCCGACCCCAGCGCCTCCTCTGGGAACCCCGAGCTGAGCCTGGGCCCTCCCTTGTCCACTGCAGAACCTCCTCTACCATGTCGTTGGCTGGACGGACTGGAACCTCGCCCTGAACCCCGAGGGGGGCCCCAACTGGGTCCGCAACTTTGTTGACAGCCCCATCATTGTAGATATTGGCAAGGACACGTTTTACAAACAGCCCATGTTCTATCACCTCGGCCACTTCAGGTGAGCTCCGCGTGGAGGTCCCATTCCCTGCCAGGCCCGCACCACCCCGTGTCGGGTGTCGGGTTGAACCCTGAGAGAGGCGTGCCCCCCTTCCTTGAGGTGCGTGGGTGGGCATGACTAGGGAGCAGGACAGATGCCATCGCTGGGCTGGGCCCTGAGCGGGCGGGGCCAGGGTCGCAAAGCAGCAGGGCTCGAAGCCAGGCACAGGGCAGAGCTCCGGGACTCGGGGCGGGGCGGGGCGCCGGGGCGGAGCCTTCCAACGCTCTGCTTCCCGGCCAGCAAGTTCATCCCGGAGGGCTCACAGCGCGTGGGGCTGGCGGCCAGCCAGGAGAGTGCCCTGGAGGCTGTGGCACTGCTGCATCCCGACGGCTCTGCAGTCGTGGTCGTCCTGAACCGGTGAGGACAGTGAGGGGTGGGCTGGGGGGCCTGGGGGGCCTGGGGGGCTCACACGGCTGCCTCCCTTCTTCCCAGCTCCTCCCAGGACGTGCCGCTCACCATCGAGGACCCTGCGCTGGGCTTCCTGGAGACCATCTCCCCTGGCTACTCCATTCATACCTACCTGTGGCGTCGCCAGTGACGGAGCCGACACGCACGCGGCAGCGGCCAGCACGGCCCTACGGGGCAGAGGCGGGGCTCGTGCTGAGTCGAGGCAGAGCAGGGCAGGCGGAGCTGCAGGACAGCCCGCGGCAGCAGCCGCGTGACTCCCTCCCCTCCTGAGGAGGGCCAGGGGCTGGAAGACCCTAGGGAAAGGTCAGGAAACCCGGCGCCATGTGCTGGTGGCCTGTGGAAAGTGGGCCCAGGCTCAGGGTGAGCTCACTGTCTGTACAAACTCAAGACTGGGGGAGAAGAGAAGAGATTAAGAAAGCTGGACCCCAAAATGGGGACTGTTTGTCTTTCCCGGAGATGCAGAACTGGGCCATGCCAGCATCGGGGCAGAAGCAGCCCCGGGAACCACTGCAACGCTGAGCAGACAGTGTCTCTGGGTCCCTGGCTGGGAAGACGGCAGTACTTTAAAGAGAATGTCTGGCCTGGGTCAGTGTGAGTGGCTTTATTCTGGGGGGTAGCACCCCATTTCTGGCTGTATCAGCAGCAGGGAGGCAAAGGGGCCTCTGGAATGCGTGACAGTAAAAACAGTCCTCGGAGCGCGAAGACAAATCACTGCTCTTCATCCTCCTCAGCCATGCCCAGGGCCCGGGTGCCAGGGACCCGGGTGGGCGCAGCCCGCTGGATGGAGACGATGCCACTGAGCAAGGCATAGCCCACCATGGCTGCCAGCCCTGCCAGCACAGACAGGATCTGGCTCCGGCGTGGGTACGGCTCCTCCTCCGTCTCTGGGGCTGCTGGTGTCTGACGTGGGGGTGGCACCTCAGCTGAGGGACGAGGAAGGGAGGAAGAAGACCTGTCCGCGGACCCTGGCTCATTCCCCAGCCCCCGCGCGCCCTGCTGCTTACCTCCATCCCAGGGGAAATAGATGCTGAGGATGTGGGTGCAGTAGGAGCAGAGGTTGTGCAGACCCCGCAGGTGGGCCAGCAGCTTCCCACTGGGCAGCTTCGTCTGCAGCAGCAGGGCCAGGTAGCTGAAGACGAAGGCGTCCAGGGAAGCAGGGCTGGAGAGAGGAGGGTGGAGGAGGACGGCCGGGCAGGGGTCAGGTGGAGCCGGGGAAGAGGCGGCCTTGGAGGGTGGGCAGGACACACAGTTCTGGACTCGGAACTGGAGGCCCCCAGGCGGCGCCGGCCTGCCCTGAATGGGGCTCTATCTCAGGGAGCATAAAGGGCACATTGAGTGCCCCCGGCCTGCAGGCCTCTCCTGGGCCTGGCCGCCCTCCCACCGAGCGGCTCTAGCCCTGCCGTCACCGAAATTAGTGTCTGTCCCAAGGGCCTCTTGTCCACAGCCTGAGCCCACCCGGCCACTGCCGCTGAACCTGTAGCATCTTCCAAGCCACATGTCCCTCCCCCGAGTATGACTCACGCATCTCCGAAGAAGAACTTCTGAGAGCCCAGGCGCTGAGAGAGAAGGGTCAGGCACTCCCGAGCCTCCTGGTACAGCTGTGGGGAGGGCACAGGTAGGCTTGTGGGCACAGGGACAGTGCCACCTCCCTGCCATTCCTGGCCATCATCCTGGGGTGCATCTCATGGAACAGCCCCTGTCCCAGAGCTACCTCCTTTTCCAGTTCTTCCTCGTTCTCAGGCCTGTGCTCCCCACATAGCAGATGCAGCCGTTCCACGTGCTGCCTTTGCATGCGGCCGGGCAGGAAGAAGTTGAGGGGAAAGGGCATAGCCTCTGCATACCACTTCCGGGTCACTTCCACATAGTTCTTGCTATCTATCCAGAAAGTGTGGATCTGGATTGGGTAGGCAGGAAGGGAAAATAAGGTCTGAGCCAGTGCTGCCTGGCTTAGGGGAAGCTTTGGATTCGCACGCTGCTCTGACCACCCGCCCCCCAAGATGCCAGGAATGTTGGGAAGCCAGGCATACGTACCAGCACTGGGAGCAGCTTTTCCTCCAGCAAAGACATGAAGGCCAGGGTGTCTGCCCCTTGTCGGGCTGACAGATCATAGTCAGCATTGTACTTCTGTGGGGAAATAGCCAGCAGGCAGGCAGACAAGGGGAGCGGCAGGGCCCTTCCCCAGTGGGAAAGGGATGGTACCCCCTCACTGGCCTCTAACTGCAATGGAGGTAAAGCAAGCTTTTTCTCCGGAGGCTCCTTCACTGGGCCCAGCTGGTAGCCTGTTGCTGTTGGCAGAAAGCCTGGGCCGTGGAGCCTGCTGGCTGTCAAGGTCCTGTGCCCGCAGGGGAGAGGAAGGCCTTGCCACAAACTAGGAGCAGCTCCCAGAGTTTCCACAGAAAGCTGGCCCCGTGCCTGCTGACAGCAACTCTCTCACAGTAACTTCCCTGACCCAGACAGCACAGAGCTAGAAGCACAGAACTGAGTACGGCTGCTGCAGCCCAGTCTCAAGGCTGAGGGCTCCCACTCCAGACGCACGAATGCATGCCAGGACCCCTGGCTTGCTCCCTCAGGGCGTGCCTCCTGGCATTTTCTTCCACTTCCTTCCATGCCCAGGTACCCCCGCCCCAGACCTAACCTGCCCTACCTCCCAGGCTTCAGTCTCAGCTCCCCAGGAACATCCTCAGTGGCCTGTCTCCTCTCAGGCTTAAATCTCTGAACATCAATCTCTCCCCTGTGGAATGAGTGTAATAATCCCTTTCTCTCCATGTGACTGTGTTAGTAATTTATTAAAAACCACTTTGGAAACTGGAAAAGCTGTTTGTACATGAGGCTTCAGGGCGGTGATCCTGGCCCTGCCTGGAGCTCTGGCTTCCACCTGGTCCTCTTCTCTAGGCCTCCAATCGTTCTCTGCTTCCTTAGCCTCTGGGAGAGCAGAGGTGAGGAAAAGTGTCCCATCTCTGAGTGTGTTCCCTTTGTAAACAGATCTCCGCATGCTGTCTAAGATACTTGGTCTTACACGTAAGGATCTTCTAGCCCTGGGAAGGCAGGTGCCTGCCTAAAATCACCGAATCAGCGACTGAGGAAACAGCACAGCTAAGCCTCCGACTCCAACGCTCTTTCAAATTCTCCAACTTGGCTCTAAAGCCTTGTTCCTCCTGGGCCTCATACCCAGCCCAATCTAATCCCTGAAAATGAGAAAGTAATCATGGTGTTCCTTTCTAGAGCTGAGAGGGTATACACTTGGAATCCCAAATACTCAGGAGGCAGAGGCAGAGCTGGCGATTTAGCTCAGTGGTACCACACCTACTTTGCAAACACAAGGACTGGAGGTTCAATCCCCAGTACTGCCAAAAAAAAAAAAAAAGCATTCAGAAGGCAGAGGCAGGAGGATCACAAATTAAGAGTCTAGCCTGGGGCCGGAGGGTTAGCTCAGTGGTTCCGGCGCCTGCCTCACAAGCCTAAGGACCTGAGTTCGATCCCTGGTTACCACATATAATGCTGGGCGTGGTGGCTCACGCCTGTCATCCCAGCACTCGGGAGGCAGAGACAGGAGGATTGCTGAGTTCGCGGCAGCTTGCCTGGGCACCATAGTGAGCTCAGGGCCAGCCTGAACTACAAAGCGAGACCCTGTCTCAAAAAGCAAAAAAAAAAAGAGTCTAGCCTGACAGTTTAGTGTGTCGTTGGCCAGAAACAAAACTGTAAGGGCCGGAGGGTTAGCTCAGTGGTTCTGGTGCCTGCCTGGCAAGCGCAAGGTCCTAAATTCAATCCCGGTAACCACATACAATGCTGGGCGTGGTGACTCACGCCCACCAACAATCAATACTACATACCACAGTGCCGGGCATGGTGACTCACGCCTGTAACACCAGCACTCGGGAGGCAGAGACAGGCGGATTGCTGAGTTGGAGGCTTGCTCAGGGCCAGCCTGAACTACAAAGTGAGACCTTGTCTCAAAAAAAAAAAAAAACCTGTAAAAGGGCTGCTGACGGAACTCAGTGGCACAGTGCTTGGCCAGCACACATGAGGCCCCAGGTCCAATTTCTAGCACTATGTGGAAAGTGAAAAAAGTTTCTCTCTCTCGAGATAGGGTCTGGCTGTGTAATTCAGGCTGGCCTTAGAAGTCCCTTTCTAATGCCACCTTTGGGGGCTCCAACTGCTGTTACCCACTTTGTCTCCCATGTGCCATCACTGCCCATACCTGTCCAGCACACAGACGGCACTGCCTCCAGGTGCGCTCAGTGTCCTGAACTGAATCTCTAGACAAGTGCTGTACAGCAGTACCGTGACAGTGTGTGTCCTCATCAGAGTGTGATCCTTGACGCTGTGTCACTGGGCCGAGCTTGCCACATTTTCTGGTGCTCGATAAATGCGTTACGCTGAACTGACTGAATGTGGCTCAGCAGTAGCCCTGGTCCAGTACACCTACCTCTTTCCGAAGGTGAGTGATGATCCTGTGAGGTACCGAGATGACCTCTCCACGGCTGGTCCGAAGGGCAGGCAGAGCTCCTGACATTGAGAGAGTGCACCCACCACATCTTTAGCTGCTTATTCACACGCGCCTTTTTCTTTTTTTTAATTTGAGACAAGGTCTCGCTTTGTAGTTCAGGCTGGAACGCGTGCACCGGTCCTCCAGCGTCAGTGCTGGGATTACAAGGCTGGTCCACTGTGCCCGGTATTGACACCAACCACATTCCTGCCCTCGCACACGCCTTCCTCGCCCACCCGGGACACCCTGTACCTGTAGGGCTCCGCCAGGGGTTGGTGATCTTGTGCACCTTGAGTGGAGCACCAGTAAATCTGGCATAGGTCTGCAGAGAAGGAAGCAGAAGTCAGAGAGGCCAAGGAACCGAGAAGAGAAATATTTACTGAGTACTTTGTGTCACACCTATGCTTAGCACCTTTGTACAAAAAAACAGACATGGGCCGGAAGATTAGCTCAGTGGTTCCGGTGCCTGCCTCACAAGCGCAAGGTCCTGAGTTTGATCCCCGGTAACCATATACAATGCTGGGCGTGGAGACTCACGCCCACCATCCATCAATACCACATACCACAGTGCCTGGTGTGGTGCCTCACGCCTGTCATCCCAGCACTCGGGAGGCAGAGGCAGGAGGATTGCTGAGTTCGAGGCTTGCCTGGGCTACAGAGTGAGCTCAGAGCCAGCCCGAACTACAAAGCGAGACCCTGTCTCAAAAAAAAAAAAAAGAGATGTTACCATTCCTGTTTTACAAATAGGCAAAACAGGGCTCAGAGAAATTATGGACACGCCCCTGATTACCAGTAGGAAAATCTTTCCTTTATCTCCTCTCCTGCCATTTGCCTAGTGGACATCTATTCTCAAAAACTTTTTTTTCTTTTCTGCTTTTTATGGGTTGGCGATGTCCCTGCCTTGTAAATGCAAGGTCCAGAGTTCAATCCCCATACTCCCTAAAAAGCTTTTCATAACCAATACCCTCTTCTTTTTTTTTTTGGTTTTTGAGACAGGGTCTCGCTTTGTAGTTCAGGCTGGCCCTGAGCTCACTATGGTGCCCAGGCAAGCCGCCGCGAACTCAGCAATCCTCCTGCCTCTGCCTCCCGAGTGCTGGGATGACAGGCGTGAGCCACCATGTCCGGCATTGTGGTATGTGGTGTTGATTGTTGGTGGGCGTGTCTCCACGCCCAGCATTATATGTGGTCACCGGGGATTGAACTCAGGACCTTGCGCTTGCGAGGCTGGCGCCGGAACCACTGAGCTAACCCTCCAGCCCCACCAATACCCTCTTTTTGATAGTACTGATCATGCCCTTCTGTGGCAGTTTCTGTGGCAGTTTCTGTGGCCTGTTCCTCCTCTTACATCTCACACAGGAACATTTTGTGAAATGTTACATGTCTGCCTTTGCCTGAAGAACCTGAGGGGAGGGTGCAAATCACTCAGTTTTGTGTGACAATGTTTGGTATTTGAGAGAAGTCTAACATGTACTTTTTTAAAAAAATTTTCTTGAGATGGTCTCGCTGGGTAGTTCAGGTTAGTCCTGGGCTCACTACGTAGCCCAGGCAAGCCTCTAACTCAGCAATTCTCCTGCCTCTGCCTCCCAAGTGCTGGGATTACATCTAACACGTACTTTTAAAAACTAAGAGGGCTGGAGGGTTAGCTCAGTGGTTCCAGCGCCTGCCTCGCAAGCGCAAGGTCCTGAGTTCGATCCCCGGTAACCACATAACAATGCTGGGCATGGAGACTCACACCCACCAGCAATCAATACCACATACCACAGTGCCGGGTGGTGGCTCACGCCTGTCATTCCAACACTGGGGAGGCAGAGACAGGAGGATTGCTGAGTTCGAGGCTTGCCTAGGCTACGTAGTGAGCTCAGAGCCAGCCTGAACTACAAAGCGAGACCCTGTCTCAAAAAAAAAAAAACAAAACAAAACTAAGTGTGAGCGTTGGGCTAATGTGTACTAAGCCTGACTCCAGAGCTCTTTCTACAGCCTGGCTGTGTACCATTTGGTACGACAAACAGGCTCCGTAAATGGTGTTTGATGAGCAGGAATGCCAAGCCCAAGACCCCTGAGGTCCTCCAGAAGGAATTGCCCCAAGTCACACAGTCCGTAAACAGATAAACAAGGACTTTCAGAATCCACCTCCTGATCCCCTCCCCCCCAAGCCTCTTTCCATTGCTAGACAATCCTAGTACTGGGCTAATACTGGTCTTTTCCTGTTCCTCCAGTGCGGCCCCGAAAAATCCCGACGCTCGGCTAGTCCAGGCCCCCGTCTCAGTTCTCTAGAGTGCAGCGGACGCGCCGGCGCCGAAGCCAGCCCTCACCAGCACGGCCAGGCTGTCCAGGTCCACGGACGGCAGCCCCCAGCCCCCCGACCAGCAGAAGAGCTCCATGGGCGCCGCCATCTTGCGCACCCTCTGCCCCGGAAGCACCTCCCTGGGCGCCGCTCCCACTCCCGCTCCAGCTCCCGCGCGGCCCCGCCCCCCACCGCCCGGCTGTGAGGCTGGGGGCGGGGGAGGCCGCTGGGAAGGCGCAGCCTTTAGGGGCGGGGGAGTGGCGGGACGGCGGGAGGCGGGGCCGCGGGCCTGGGGCAGGGCCGTCGCCGGCCGGTCCTGAGGTTGCACCCCCCAGGGGAGCCGGGCCACCGGCCAGGGCCGCCTCCGAGAGTCCGGGCGCTTCGGCCGAGCGGAGCCTCGAACCCCGGAAGGCGATGCCGGCCTAGGAGACGGGGATCTGGGACGCCTGCCGAACTGCACGTGGCCTGGACTGCTCCGAGGCCACTCGGGGCTCGGCCCCGGGAGGGGGCTGCGGGGGGGGGTTCCCCGAGCCACATGTTTTCCACAGCGCGTTATGTTTGGAGCCGGCCCCGCGCCGCCCGTCGCCATGGAAACAAAACAGGGGCGGCGGCGACGGCTGGAGCGGAGGCTGGGCTGGGACTGGTGGGGGAGGGGAGGTGGGCTTGAGGACTGTTGCCTTGGTAACGGGACCTCTGGCGCCCCTCTGCTGCCTCCGGATCGCGGCCGGTCCTCCGGTACCACTGCATGCCCCCAGTGTGGTCCTAGGCTCCCTGGTTGTCTACTCCTGTCTCTGGGGTCCTTTTCCTTTTTCTTGATTTGCTTCGACCTCACTGGCCAGTGTTTTCGACTCTCCGTCCAGTTCTAATCGAATACTTCCAGACTTTAAGTTTGCCCAGGAGCGAGAGAAATCGGAAGGACAGGCACAAGTCAGAGACGCCCCCCGCCCAGTAAAGAGCACTTCGTGCCATAACAGCAAGCTTCGTGCCATATGGGCATCCTCTGGGCACTATAGTAAACTAGCTCTGGCCACTCCCTTGGCATCCTTAGTTGCCAGCTGTGGAATAATGCCCACTGTGGGCCACGCCAAGGGTTTCTGCCTTCCCTCAGCGTGGCTTCCAGGAAACAGTAGCACCGGGTCTTGTTGTGTTGAGGCCCCCAACAGCGGGGCACTGGGGGAGACGGAAGCACCTGGGGCGAGGACCATGGGGAGAAGCAGTGGGCGAAGAGGCCTCACGGCTCTCCCGGTGTCCCCGGTTCCCCTGCTGGTGATGCCTTCTGGGTGATTGGCAGCTCTTTGTTTCACCCCCCCACGCCTGCTGGCCCCCCTTCGACTCCCCCCTCCGCCCCCCGCCCCCCCTCCTGCTCTCTCCGCCTAGCCTTTGCCCCTCCCAGCAGCCTGCCTGGCAGGGGTAGTGAGCCGGCCGAGCAGCATGGAGACGCAGGAACTTCGGGGGGCCCTGGCTCTTCTCTTCCTTTGCTCTTTGGCATCTGCCAGTCAAGACCTGCAGGGTGAGCCTCCGTCTGTTCCCTTGGGCCCCATCTCGTCCTCCTGCCTTTTGCCCCAGCCCTAGTTAGGGAGCACGTAGGCCATGGGAAAGGAAGAGTCCTGAAGTTGAGCCGAAGGGAAGAATTACACTGCCTGGAAGTGGTGGAACTGTGGGTCGATGGGGAGGAGTGGGGACCAGAGTGGTGGGTGGATAGTCGTGGCCAGGGCCAGGACTGAGGCCAGGGCAGAGGGCTCGGGGCGGGTAGGGCTGCCAGACGGGGCCGTGTCAGAGCATCTGTAGGCTCCCCGGGGTCTGGGAGGGCAGCCTGAAGGTGGGTGTACTGTGTGGGACCCTGGGCATGGTCCTCTTTCTCCCAGACTCCTGGCTCACAAAGACGGTGGGGGTGGGGACAGAGGCCTGGTGCTCCCGGAGTCTGGCGGTGGGATGGGCCCTAGGGTGTGGGAGAGGTGGCTGGAGTAGATGACACAGGCAAAGATTCTTTACTGGCTGGAGGAGAAACCACAGACTGGCCAGGATGCAGGAGGCAGAAAAGCGAGGTTCTACTTTCCACTGGGGTGGGGAAGTCCAGAAGGTGGGCTGGCCAGCACTCAGCGGGCAGCTGTTCTGATCAGATGAGTGTGCCCTCCTGGGATGGGAGGAGGGCAGCAGGGTGTGGGAGCACCCAAGCAGCGGCCGCGACGGAGAGAGGCAGCCTGCCTTGCTGCTGGGTTGTGGGGCAAGGTACCACTCCAGACCCAGATCCGCACAGCATCTCCCTTGCGCCACCTGGTGGGGGCGTCTCCAGTTTGTGGGGTGGTTGTATTTCCCAGTGAGCTTTAGGCCTGCAGGTTCCCAGAGGGACAGAGCAGGCAATAAGGAAGGAAGGGAGGTCCGCTGCCCCCATTGTTGGATAGCAAAAGAGGCTGGATGCTGCGGTGGCCCGTGCTGCCTGGTGGCGGGGTGCGGTGGCAGGGTGCCTGGACCCTGGCGGCTCAGGGCAGCGGCCAGGCCTCCGCACGTGACTCTGCTCTCTGATGCCCTGTCTGGCCAGTCATTGACCTGCTGACCGTGAGTGAGTCCCGGCAGATGGGAGCCGTGGCAGAGAAGATCCGGACAGCCCTACTCACTGCTGGGGACATCTACCTCCTGTCCACCTTCCGCCTGCCTCCCAAGCAGGGTGGCGTCCTCTTTGGACTGTACTCTCGCCAAGACAACACACGATGGCTGGAGGCTTCTGTTGTGGGCAAGATCAACAAAGGTGACTGGTGGGCACCTCCTTTCCTGCCCCTGGGGAGCCACTGACCCTGGACACTTTCTTTATCCCTACCCCACTTCTAACTCCTTGACCTCCACTAGGGAGCGTGGGCCCCTTCGGCTGTGCCCAGGCACCCAGGGCAGCGTTGCGGGGATCAGAGGGGTGGCCAGTGGTCGGTGGCAGAGCACTTGCCCAGCGTCCTTGAGGCCAGGGTTCTGTCCATTGCTTCGCAGGGGGCGGGTGGGATAGGGGGTTGTGTTTGAGGGTGGCCAAGGGGGCTGTGTGCCCCAGCAGTGACTGAAGTTCCTCAGACTCAAGGGGTCATCGTGTGGGTACAGAACTAGCTGCTGTCCTGGGAGAGGCTGAGGTGACCCGATTTACTGGACACTGAGAAAGCCAGTGAGAGAAACACGCACTGTGCCCCTGTCATGTCCAAGGCCGCAAGGAGGGCAGTTGTATCAGGTGGTGGCCTTAGTGATCATGTCTGGAAGAGCCAGTCTGAGCCTCAAGGGGAACGTGGGCTGGCGTGGGGACAGTGCAAGACTGACCCCCTCCTGAACAGTCCTGGTGCGGTACCAGCGGGAAGATGGCAAAGTCCACGTGGTGAACCTGCAGCAAGCAGGCCTGGCCGACGGGCGCACACACACGGCTCTCCTGCGGCTCCGGGGCCCGGCCCGGCCCAGCCCCAGCCTGCAGCTCTATGTGGACTGCAAATTGGGTGACCAGCACGCCGGCCTGCCCGCCCTGGCCCCCATCCCGCCTGCGGAGGTCAGTGGGCTGGAGATCCGGACTGGCCAGAAGGCTTACGTGCGGATGCAGGTGAGCAGGAAGGACCCCCGGGCTGGTAGTGATGGGGGAGCAGACGGGAGAACCTCCTACCTTATGTGCTGTCCCCCCAGGGCTTTGTGGAATCCATGAAAATTATTCTGGGCGGGTCCATGGCCCGGGTAGGAGCCCTGAGTGAGTGTCCGTTCCAAGGGGACGAGTCCATCCACAGTGCAGGTAACGGAGAGCCCTGGCAGCAGGTCCTGCACCGCAGTCCTGTGGCCGCTGGTGGCTCCTGCCCTTTGCCCTCCCTCCCCCGGCGCTCGTTTCCCTGGCTCATTGTTCCTTGGGCTTCTGGCCCCATGGTTCTCCTGTACAGAAAGTGTGGGTTCGATGTACGCCCCTTCATCAGGTGTGGTGGCGCATGCCTGTCATCCCGTACTCTGGGAGGCTAAGGCAGGAGGACTGGTAATTTAAGCTCAATCTGGGCAATTTAGCAAGACTCTGTCTTAAAAAAAAAAAAAAAAAAAAAAAATACATGGGCCGGAGGGTTAGCTCAGTGGTTTCGGCGCCTGCCTCGCAAGCGCAAGGACCTGAGTTTGATCCCTGGTAACCACATAGAATGCTGGGCGTGGAGACACACCCACCAGCAGTCAACACCGCATACCACAGTGCCAGATGTGGTGGCTCACGCCTGTCATCCCAGCACTCGGGAGGCAGAGACAGGAGCATTGCTGAGTTTGAGGCTTGCCTGGGCACCATAGTGAGCTCAGGGCCAGCCTGAACTACAATGTGAGACCCTGTCTCAAAAAGCAAAAAAAAAAAAAAAAAAAACACCATATATGAAGGACTGGGGTTGTAGCTGGGTGCAGAAGCGCTGAGTTGTAGCACCAGCACCACTGTAAACCCAAGACTGCTGCTTAGGTCACCCCACCTACTAGGCTGGCCAGAGAGATCTGTAGGGCCGCAGACCTGTAGGGGACAGAGGGAGGCAAGCAACGGCCTGGTCCTGGCCGACGCCCTGCTACCAGATCTCTCATGCACCCGAGGCCGGCAGTGTCTCAGCGTTTCCCGTCAGCCTGGCCCGACAGTGACGGTCGGGGCCTCCTAGCTAAGTCAGCACTGCCTTCTCCCGGAGCCTTTGGAGCTGGCGCTCTGGAGTGGGGGAGGAACTGAAGGCACTGGGGGTGGCTTGGGTGGCCTATCACCCGCACCCCTTCCGGGAGGCAGGATTGGGGCTTTGATGTCCACGAGGCAGCAGCTGTTAGAGGACCCTTGGCCCGCTGGACGTGCTGGCTGGGGCAGGGCCCGGTGGTGGAGCCCTGGCCTAGCACGTGAGCGTCCAGGTCTGCGCCCAGCACGGGCAGGGCAGCTGTGCCTGTCACCTCTGTCCTCCTACCGTGCAGCACTCTGAGGGTCCAGCCGTGGCCCGTCCCTGCCCA
Source organism: Thryonomys swinderianus (assembly GCA_004025085.1). Taxonomy (NCBI): domain Eukaryota; kingdom Metazoa; phylum Chordata; class Mammalia; order Rodentia; family Thryonomyidae; genus Thryonomys; species Thryonomys swinderianus. Next base: position 19,937 of record PVIC010021148.1, read on the forward strand.
CCTCACCAGGCCCTCCCCTTGACTGTGTCTTCTTCTCTCTAGTGACCAGTGTGCTGCAGTCCGTCCTAGGTGAGTAGACCACCAGGCGATGGGAAGGGTGGCGTGGGGAGGAGGCCGCAGGCTCTGGCACGACCTGGCTTGCCACCTGGCACGGAGGGGCTGGGCTGCTGCTCCGTTCTGAGCCTGTCCACACGCTGGGCCCTGACAGGGGAGCAGACCAAGGCGCTGGTCACCCAACTGACCCTCTTCAACCAGATCCTGGTGGAGCTTCGGGACGATATCCGAGACCAGGTAAGAGTGGGCGTCTGAGGGAGCTGCCGGCTCGGCGGGTGGCGGGTGGCGCTGACCGCTCCCCACCCCTCAGGTGAAGGAGATGTCCCTGATCCGAAACACCATCATGGAGTGTCAGGTGTGCGGTGAGTGGGCGCGCAGGGAGGCTCCGAGGGCAGCGCTGGCTTCCCAGCCCGCGGTCCGAGCGCCCCGGGGGCTCTGACTCCTCCCACCTCCCAGGCTTCCACGAGCAGCGTTCGCACTGCAGCCCCAACCCCTGCTTCCCCGGCGTGGACTGCATGGAAGTGTACGAGCACCCAGGCTACCGGTGTGGGCCCTGCCCCCCCGGCCTGCGGGGCAACGGCACCCACTGCGCCGACGTCGATGAGGTGGGAAGGGCAGAGCCCGCGGTGCAGAGTGGGGTGAGGGTGTCTGGAGAGGCTGGGGAGGGTGGCGTGAAGGTGGCCTGAAGCTGAGGCTGGGAGAGCCCAGAGGCCAAAGAGCGAGAGGAGGGAGCTGGTGGCCTGGAGCGAAGCTGGACATGGGGCTGGGGAAGTGGGGCGAGGAGCCAGGCAGCCCAGCTGTGCGGGGTGGGCATGGCCCCCAGCCTGAGCTCTGCTTCTCGCCCGGCCCAGTGTGCGCATGCAGAGCCCTGCTTCCCCGGCTCCAGCTGCATCAACACTGTGCCCGGCTTCCACTGCGAGACCTGTCCTCGAGGGTACAAGGGCAGCCGGGTGTCTGGTGTGGGCATTGACTATGCCCGGGCCAGCAAACAGGTCAGGCGGGGTGGCCAGTGTGGCTGGGATCTTGGGCTGGCGGAGTTCAGGGGCTTCCCAGTCAGACGCGCGGCCTCCGGTGAGCCGCCCAGAGCTGGTCCCACCGGCGCCTGTCCCTCAGGTCTGCGATGACGTGGATGAGTGCAGTGACGGGAACAACGGTGGCTGTGACCCAAACTCCATCTGCACCAACACTGTGGTGAGCAGAGCACGCGTGTGTGTCAGGGGCACAGGCTGCAGCCCTCCCTCCCTCCCGAGGGCCCTCGCAGCGCCCATGGGGAGCTGGCTGCAGATGCTGCTTTCGGGCTCCTATTGGCCATGGCTGTCAGCGAGGTCCTCAGTCTTTCCGGGCCGCGGCTTCACTTGAGAGATGTGGCTATTTATCTACCTTGACGGGTGGCCCTGCGCACCCAGAGCAGATACGACATTCCCGGCCTCTCCATGAGTGCCCACCTGCACCCTGCAGGAGGGGAGCGCCCGTCAGGGACCCAGGGTGCTCACACCGTCCTAACCTCTTTCACTCTTAGGGGTCCTTCAAATGTGGTCCTTGCCGCCTGGGTTTCCTGGGCAACCAGAGTCAGGGCTGCCTCCCGGCGAGATCCTGCCACAGCCCAGCCCACAGCCCCTGCCACGTTCACGCTCACTGTCTGTTTGAACGCAACGGCGCAGTGTCCTGCCAGGTGAGCTGGGTCTGGGGCGGGGCAGGAAGACAGGGGCGCGGTGAAGGGGGAGGCCATCCCGGGGAAGGGGAGGAGCAGCGGCCGTGCTGACCCCGGCCGTTTGCATCGTCCAGTGCAACGTGGGCTGGGCCGGGAACGGGAACGTGTGCGGGCCCGACACGGACATCGACGGCTACCCCGACCAGCCACTGCCCTGCATGGACAACAACAAACACTGCAAGCAGGTGCGGGCTGGGGCCGGCGCGGTGGGCGGCCCGGCCCGGCTCTGGCCAGGGCTCATCCGTCCTCCCCTGCCTGCCTTCAGGACAACTGCCTTCTGACACCCAACTCTGGGCAGGAAGACGCTGATAATGACGGTGTCGGGGACCAGTGTGACGATGATGCCGATGGCGACGGGATCAAGAACGTGGAGGTGGCACCCGACGGCCCCCCGCGGCCCCGGTCCTGCCCTTGTCTGCGGAGGGGCCTCACACAGCAAACTGGGGCCCGGAACAGGACGACCTGGGAGTCTTACGAGGGCTTGGGGGCCCCTAACCCTCCCCTCAACCCTTTGCCCAGGACAACTGCCGGCTGCTCCCCAACAAGGACCAGCAGAACTCGGACACAGACTCGTTCGGCGACGCCTGTGACAACTGCCCGAACGTGCCCAACAACGACCAGAAGGACACGGACGGCAACGGAGAAGGAGACGCCTGCGACAACGACGTGGACGGAGACGGTGCCTCCCGGGGCGGCCTGCGCGAGTGGGCGGGGGAGCGAGGCCGGGCACGCTGCGGAGGGCACGACCCCTGCAGTGGGCAGGACAGCAGCGTGCAGGGCAGGGGCCGGGACAAGGGGGGGCAGATCACTCGACCCACTCTGAGTGGAGACAGAACTTAGGGCTCTCGCCAGTGTATAAGGAAGTGTGTGACACGTTTGCGAGAACCTTGTCCCTTCCGCGTGGCTCCCAGGTGTCCCCAACGGACTGGACAACTGCCCTCAAGTGCCCAACCCCCTGCAGACAGACAGGGACGAGGACGGGGTGGGAGATGCCTGCGACAGCTGCCCCGAGATGAGCAACCCTACCCAGGTACAGCTGGACCCTGAGGGCAGCGGAGGAGCGGGCATGGTGGCGCACACCTGTAATCCTAGCATTCTGGGAGGCTGAGGTGGGAGGGTCACATGTGCAAGCTCACCCTGGACGGCTTGGGGAGGTGGTGAGACGAGGCTCCTCTCTCAGACAGACGCAGACAGTGACCTGGTGGGGGACGTTTGTGACACCAATGAAGACAGGTAAGGTCCTGGGTAGAGGTGCAAGGTCTTCAGGGTTTGGGTTTTTTGTTTGTTTTTTAAAGACAGGGTCTCGCTTTGTGGTTCAGGCTGGCCCTGAGCTTACTATGTAACCCAGGCAAGCCTTAAACTCAGAGCAATCCTCCTGCCTCTGCCTCCCGAGTGCTGGGAGCCACCGTGCCCAGCACTGTGAGGTGTGGTGCTGGGGATTGAACTTGGGACCTCGGGCTTGCCAGGCAGAGGCTGGAGCCACTGAGCTAAATCCCCCATCCTGGTTACCTCGCTTCTGCACCGCTTTTGAGCAGGACATCACCCTCCCAGCCTGCCTTCGATCTCCGCGGTGGGACCTCGCTGCGTCTGGCTGAACCCCAGGGCTCTGCTGGGGCGGAGGGCAGGCTCGACCCCTACACGGGAGGCGGACGGGTACCCTTCAGCCCTATCTGCTGCCTGTTTTCTGAACAGTGACGGGGATGGGCATCAGGACACCAAGGACAACTGCCCACAGCTGCCCAACAGCTCTCAGCTGGACTCAGACAACGACGGGCTCGGGGACGAGTGTGATGGAGACGATGACAATGACGGTGTCCCAGATTACGTGCCTCCCGGTCCTGACAATTGTCGACTGGTGCCCAACCCCAACCAGAAGGACTCTGATGGTAGGCCTGGGCCCGGAAACGCTGCGCCCGTGGTCTCTGGGGGAGCAGCGGCGTGGGGAGGCCAGGCGTGCAGGGCCCACGTGGTGCCAGCGCCGGGCACCAGCAGTGGCCACGCCTTCCTGAGCACCCAGCATCCCTCTGCCCAGGCAACGGCGTTGGGGACGTCTGTGAGGACGACTTCGACAACGACGCAGTGGTCGATCCCCTGGACGTGTGTCCTGAGAGCGCAGAGGTCACCCTCACAGACTTCCGGGCTTATCAGACTGTTGTCCTGGACCCTGAGGGTGATGCCCAGATTGACCCAAACTGGGTTGTGCTCAATCAGGTACTGAGGGTAGGGGCTGGCACACCAGACCTTGAGTGGGGCCTGAGTGGGGTAGTACCCCCCAACCAGGGCTTTTTCTTTATTCCACACCCCAGGGCATGGAAATCGTTCAGACCATGAACAGTGACCCTGGCCTGGCGGTTGGTATGTAAGGGACACCCGCTTCGGTAACTTCCAAGTGGAAATAACCACAGGGGCTGCCGACGGGGAGGACACGGGGGAGGAGGCAGCGGCACCCCCACCACAGCCAGCGTGAGCCTCACTGCCGCGGACCTCTCCCCCGCCCCACCCAGGATACACAGCCTTCAATGGCGTGGACTTCGAAGGCACCTTCCACGTGAACACGGTGACCGATGACGACTACGCAGGCTTTCTCTTCAGTTACCAGGACAGTGGCCGCTTCTACGTGGTCATGTGGAAGCAGACGGAGCAGACCTACTGGCAGGCCACACCCTTCCGGGCCGTGGCCCAGCCCGGGCTGCAGCTCAAGGTCTCCCAGCCGCCCAGGCCCTTGCCTGAGCTCTCCGTCCACCCCGGGTCTCCCCCCTGCCTGCCCGGGCCCTCTGAGTCAGCTCTGGGGCTTCACAGAATTCTCCCGAGCCTCTAGAGCTGCTTCCCGACACTGCCTCCCTTCACTGCTCCTGGCTTGACCCACTGTCTTTGTTGGTGGCCCTCAGGCAGTGACATCAGTGTCCGGCCCGGGCGAGCACCTCCGGAATGCCCTGTGGCACACTGGCCACACCCCTGATCAGGTACGACTGCTGTGGACTGACCCACGGAACGTGGGCTGGCGTGACAAGACTTCCTATCGCTGGCAGCTGCTACACCGGCCTCAAGTGGGCTACATTCGGTGAGGGGAGCCCGCACCCTTCCCTCAGTAGCGGGGCGCCAGTCCCCTTTCCTGGGCTCCGACCCCCGCCTCGCCTCGCTGGAGGCCTGATGTCCCGCAGGGAGTGTGGGCACATCATTCGTTCCTCTTCCGCGCCCCAGTTCGCCCTCTGTAAAACATGGCCCTTGAGTTAGGTTCTCTCCCCAGTTCCCCGAATTTCCTAAGGTGGGGCCATCACCTCAAACCCCCAAAGTGGATCAGCCTCTCCCTGCAGACCTGGTCCCCAACTTTGTGTGCTTTTCCCAAGAGTTCCCAGTTAGTGGGGGTGGCTTGGGCAGGGAGAGGAAGTGGGTCTGTTTAGAGGCTGGGCTTTCTAGAAAGGGCGCTGGGTCGGTTCCCCTTTAAGGTGCCTGGGGCTGTGGGGCGCCAGGGCAAGGGATAAAGGGGGTGGACTAGAGCCTGGGAAGCGGGTGACTTCACCCCCCAGCCCATTGTGCTCATCGTCATGGCAACCCAATCCTCGCTAGGAATGCGGCTGGTGCTTTGAGATGCAAAAGGGGCTGGACAAAGAGCTAGGGGCCCCTGGCCTGAGAAAAACACCCCCTTCCCTCTCTTTCCCTCCCCTCCCTCCTCTCAGGTCTGCAGACTTAGGGGGGGCTGGGGTGAGCGGGCCCGGAGGAGGTAGCAGTGCCCACTGACACCTCAGCCCCCACTGACACCCCTCTCCCGGGCAGGGTGAAGCTCTACGAAGGCCCCCAACTAGTAGCGGATTCTGGGGTGATCATTGACACGTCCATGCGAGGGGGGCGTCTCGGTGTATTCTGCTTCTCCCAAGAGAACATCATTTGGTCAAATCTGCAGTATCGATGCAATGGTGAGCCCTACAGCGCGGCGGGCCGAGCCCCACTCCCCTCTCCCCGGAGAGCTGCCTCGCTGACCGCTCCTTTCCCCTTCTCCAGACACGGTGCCTGAGGACTTCGAGCCGTTCCGGAGGCAGCTGCTCCAGGAAAGGGTGTGAGGAGGTGGCCGCGGGACTCAGAATCCTGACGTTAGACCCTCGGGTCGTGGGGTCCATCCTGGAGGCCCTGGGGTCTAAACCACAGCCTTCAACAAACACCCTGCCCCGGGTGGATCAGGAGTCAGGCCCGGAGGGTTAGTGGCCCCACTGTGCGGGGCTTGGGAGATTTTCTAGGGGTACTACTCAGGTGCTAACCCCAGGAAAGACAACAGCACATTGTCATAAAGTTTCAGTTGTTTTCTATGCCCGTGCAGTTGCTTGATTCTTAGGGGGTTTTCGGGACAGCGCAGGGAACAGGAAGGAACCTGAGGGGACGAGTGAAAGCCGGGCAGGCTGCAAGTTGGGAAGTCTCGGGGAAGTTTGGCCGACTTTGGGACGGGCGGAGAGGCGCCGGAGAGGGTTAAATGAAGGACGGGGGGCTGGCGAGAAGGTAGTAACGTCCTCCCGGCCCCATTACTCACGGTGGCAGCGGCGACAGTCCAGTTTATCTTAGATGAGCTGGAGCGAAAGCCGGGAGGGCGGGGGGCTGCTTCGCGTGGGGTGAGGGGGAGGCCGGGGGGCCGAGGGGGCCGGAGGCCGGGACGAGTGCAATATTGGCGGGGGAAAGAACAACACTGCACCGCGTCCCGTCCCTCCCGCCCGCCCGGGGCCCGGAATCCCGCTCCCCACCGCCTGTAGCCCAAAGGCTCGAGCACCGAGGGCACGCAGGGGAACTGGGTCGGCCTTAGAGGCCGGCCGCGGCCGCGGCGCCCGCGCAGCGGCAAAGGGGTGGCCGTAGCGCCCCCAGGGCCGCTTTCCGACGCCTGGGCGTTGCGCGCGCTTGCTCTTTAAATACTCGGTGTGAGCCGCGCGCAGCCGTTGCCATGGTGACGCGTGTCCCAGCAACCGAGCTGAATGGCTGTTGCCCGGCAACCCCCGTGGAGGTTCGAGCCGCCCACCCGGGCGCTCGCGCCCTCCAGTCTCCAGCGGCGCTGGCTCCCGGCGCCCCCTGCCGCCAGAGACTTCGGCCGCGGGCGGCTCTCCGGCCGGCTTCCCTCTGCGGCGCCGCGGGGAGTTTCCAGTCTGTTGCTTGGGGCCTCGAACTGATTCCCCTCCCGTCCTGTCCGCCCCTCCTGGTCCCAGATACCTCACTGCCCCCAGATAACTTGCCCTTCAGGGCAGGCCACCTGCCGGCTCTCCCAAAGCACACACCCTCACATACGATTCGCCCCCGCCACGGGCGCACCAATACCCCTGTGCGCCCCAAGGATAGTGCTGTGCCCCCAAACTCCATTCCGTGCCTCGCCTACGCCCGCCTCCTAAACAGGCAGCTGGCTTCAAAACCTGCGCCGCATTCCGAAGTCCTCTCCCTCGAAGGAAGCCCGAGTCCCTGCACGTACCTCAGGAGCCACCCACAGCACCGCTTCCGCGCCGGGCAGCCGCGCCCGCACTCGTCCCGTACCCCGCGGTCCCCGGTCCCCCCCCCCCGCCACCCCCGCCAGCGCCCGCCGCCCGGGACCCGCGCACCACCTCCCCGCGGCCGCCCATCCGCGGAGCGTCGTGCCGCGGCCGGCAGGGGGCAGCCGAGGCGCAGCGGGGAATGGAGGAACAGGGGTTGCGAGGCCAGGTTTCGTCCTTCTTGTGGAAACTTCCCCCCACCCCCTTCTCGGGCGAAAGCCGAGGCAGGAACCGAGCTGCTGGAAAGTCCGGCCAGGGGCGGAGACTGCGGGTTTCGGGGTAGAGCTGCCACGGAGCGGACAGGGAGCGGTCTCGAGGTGGGGCGGTTCCGGGAAGCGCGGGGGGAGCCCGGGCGGGCCAGCGTGCGCTGGGGTCAAGCCCTCGACCCTCAGCCGCAGGCCGGCCGGGCTCCGGGGCCCAGAGAGCGGGGAGTGCGTGCGTCGGGGCTCCAGTCCTTGCCGTCGGGGCTCGACCCAGCCGGCGCCTGGGGTCCCTCTTCGCTGTTACCCCGGGAGCAAAACTAGAGCAGAAGACCTAGGCCCCCTTCTGGAGTCAAGGGGTGGTTCCTGGAAGGAGGAAGCCAGCGGGAGAGCAAACAGGTTGTCCGAAAATGATTGGAGCCCACATACCCTCCCCAGGAATGGCTGGGGAGGAGGAAGAGGGGCGGGGCGTTGTCACCTGTCACCTGCTCCGGCTGTGCCTAGGGCAGGAGGGGGACCGGTATAAAGCAGCAGGCACCAGTGCCGCTCCACCTCACACGCATTGCCAGCCCCAGTGCGCTCTGGCCTCTCCCGCCAGTTCACCACCACCATGACACCGGGCACCCAGGCTCCCCTCTTCCTGCTGCTGCTGCTCCTGGTGCTTACAGGTGAGGGCCACACGGTGGGGAGATCCACCCTGCTCACGTGGTCTTCCTGGCCTTTCTTTGGGTTTTCCTTCCTGGCAAATGGCATCTCCAGGGCCAAACATGTAAACAGGGGTGGCCTGGCCTGTACCTGAATGGAGAGAGAAGAGGCAGCCCCAGGAGAGTGGGCACAGGGGGCACAGGGGAGGCTGATGTCCTCCTGGAGGGCAGTCTGGGGGGAGGGACTCTGGAGAGGTGGCTCCAGGGGCAGTGTCGGAAGAGAAGGTGGCTGCCAAAGGGAAGGAGAGGGCAAGCCCTGGGGCCCTCACTCGGCCCCTCCCCAAGCCTCCTGGCCTTACCGTTTGGGGCCCAAAGGTTGTATTTTCTCCCTGCTCTGATTTCCCTCCAACCCGATGACTCTTACAACCTCTGGCCCTAGTGGGAAAACAGCAGCGTGGGCACCGGAGCAGCCCGGGGCCCAGCCGCTGAGAGCAGCGCCGGGGGCAGGATAGCAGCTTCCTCCCAACTCAGGCCTGGCTCAGGCTTTGCTGCCCTTCCAGGCCAGAGGGATGGCGTCACCTTATCTCAGAGCACCGCCGCCACTGCGAGCCCAGCCTCCACCGCAGCCACCAACAGTGTCACCTCCACCTCGGCCACCAGCTCTGCGCTAGGCGCGGCCACCACCACCGTCCGCCATGGCACCTCCGCACCCGTCACCAGCTCTGTGCCAGGCACGGAGACCACTGCCGTCCACCATGGCACCTCCACACCTGTCACCAGCTCTGTGCCAGGCACGGAGACCACCGCCGTCC
>PVIC010021149.1:0-28861 GCA_004025085.1 Thryonomys swinderianus
CCATGTCTGTGGCAGAGGAGGCTCCTTCTCTCATGCTCAGAAGTGGGGCAACAGGCAGTTACTGTGCCAGCACTATTCATGGATTCATAACACTGACCACGTTGCTCATGGCTGGGCTGAACATAAGCATAAAATTACTATATGATGGCTGAGTGTTGCATTCAGAGAAAATCTGTTCCAAATACCGTGATATCAGGTAGCCAGGTTACTGCATCAGGTCTACCTGTGAACCCACCTGCAACTTCTGAGTCTCCAGGCTGCCTCTTTACCCTGCAGGTTTTGGACTCACCAATCCAATTCCACTACATGGGCCAATTCCTTAAAATGAATCTCAGTCTCTCATAAATCACAAAATGGCCAACAGATAAGAGATACAGAAATAAATCACACAGTTTACTCCCGTTTTCATAGAGGGCGCTTCAGGTTTTGCTGTGTCTACTGAAATGTCTACTGAACTCATGTGCTCTCAAAGACTCGGGTTTTGTCAAGAGGCCTGTGCACCATAACTTCAATCCCGAAGCACTGCTGCTGTCCCATACGAAGTCTTTTTCACCTCCTATCCTGTACTTTTCCTGATAGTCTTCAGGACTCCACTGGTTATAAACAGTGAGATTTTCTTCCATCTTGAATCTCAAGTAAATTTTAGGCTAGTTGTGGATGAAGCAAAAAGGATACACAGTTTACCTACCTCCCCTGACCATGCCAGCATTTGAGCTCTCAGCCCTCCCCGTCCTGCCTCCTACTGTTCTGATTCCAGACTAGGAGAACCCAACTGGGTCATGCAGTGACAGGGCTTTAATCCCCACAGTAGCCCAGCATGACATGAGCTTTGGTTTCTGTTCATGGGCACCAAGCAATGCTACCCCAGATGCTCTAATACAATCTTAGCATATATTCATCTTACCAGCACATTATTGTCTACCTATCCAATTTCTTCACCTCCGAAAGAGGCTCAATCCCATTAGCTAGGTCTACTCAGTGAAGTCTTGAACGCTATAGTCTTTAGCTTCTAGAGAGTTAATGTAATTCGTGTTTCTTTGGTTCTTATTTATGGGGTAGACACCATGCTAAAACCTTTCCCATTGCATCTCCCAAGGACCCTATAAGGTGGACACCATTTTAGGCCCTAAAGTCTTTCCATTCACAAATGGTAAAGCTGATAGGGCTCTGAGGACACGGTTGGACACAGAACTCACTTGGGAAGTGCCATAGAAGAGTCCGTGCAATTAATTAAATAATCGTCTCCCCTGTCCCCTAGTAATTCATAGTGGTAGCAAATTGAAATACTAACCTCCAATGAGATGGTATTAGCTGGGAGGAGATTAGGTCATGAAAGTGGAACCCCCATTAATGTATTAGTGCCTTCCTAAAGGAGACCGACCCCACAGACACCTCTTGTCTCTTAAGGCCTGTGAGATTACAGTGAAAATGTAACTGTCTGTAGGCCAGGAAGGCCTAAGACCTCACCAGACACTGAGTGCGATAACTCCTAGACTTAGACTTGTGGCCTGCAGAATTGTGAGAAATAAACCTCTCTTCTTTATAAACTACCGAGTTTGTAGCATTTTTCTATAGCAGCCGGAACAGGAGACAGAAAAGGAGCACAACTTTAGGTGCCACGTCTGAAACAAAGGAGCCCCAAGTGTTGATTATGGAACTGCCCATCCTGTGATGAAACTCCAAGTAGGGTCTCACAACGCACTTCTGCTGAGCTGCTATTGGGAGGGAGATGCTCGCATGATGGGAAAGCTAAGAAGTGATGAAAAGGAACGGAAGCAAAGGCAAAAGAGAAAAGAGGAAACAGCATCCCAAAATCACCAATTGTTCCTGTGGATCCAGCTGGGCCTCAAGTGTGATACGTTCCTAGACTTCTCAGTTACATGAACTCATAAGTTCCCTTATTAACTTGTTTTGTTTTTACTGAGAACCTAGGGCCTTCATATTGGCCCCAGCCCTTTTAATTTGAGGCTAAGTCTCATTAAATTGTTATGTTGCCCAGCTGGCAAATTTGTGATTAACCTGCCTCAGGCTCCTCTCAGAGCGCTAGGATTACAGGCAGGTGCCACCACGCCACACTAACCCAAAGTAGTTTGTTAGTCTTCTAACTCTTGCAGCTGGTAGAGTTCTGACCGACTCAGGCATCTAGTATCAGCAGGGTCTCCTCTTCCCTCCTACCATCCAGATAGAAACCTCACAACAGTGTTTTAATAAAAGGTGTAACGTACTGCAAGGCCTACACGTCATCATTACTGAAGATACAGTTTATCACCCATAGAACCCAAGAGGGAGGCACCCCTGGTACACAGGACCATAGAGGGAAAAGGGTAAGGTTTATCACATGAATAAAGTTCAAGGAGCTGTGAAAAGAGCCTTTATTATGCTTTCCATTTGAAAGAAAAAGTTGAGGGAGGGTGTGCAGGTTTAGGATTGGCTGGTTTGAATAATTTTGGCAGGATCTGTGGCATAGGGTCTGTCCTTAGTTGACTGGTACCTGACCCTGGCACAATTGGGGCATGTGGACAGTGGCTTAGAGTGTGAGAGCCCTGTGAAGGAGGTGGTTGGGAGTGTAGGCTCTGGATTGGTCAGCTTGTATTTAAAAATCATGCTGGTGAACAAGTTATTTACTCTCTGTGGAAAAAAAGAGTCTTTCCAACGTCAGCAAGTACCTGCTTTTAAAGCATCAGAAATAGAGAGGCATGGTGGCACCTGCCTGTAATCATAGCAATCTGGGAGGCTGAAGCAGGAGGATCTCAAGTTCACAAATTGAAGCCTCTCTGAGCAACTTAACAAGATCCTGTCTCAAAAAATAAAATACAATAACATAAATAGTTGAGGTTGTGGCTCTATGCAAAGGCCTTGGATTCAAACCTTAGCACTTACAAAAGAAAATACAATAGATATGGTTACTACTATACACCTCCACCACCTCATCACAACAGAAACTCTTCCAGAGCTGTATCATGGAGCAGAATGTTCCCGAAATGTCACTCTCCCTTTAAACACACACATTTCCTCTGAGATATGCACTATTTTGACTTTTCAGTGGCTGACTATCTCTCAGTTAAATTATCTGGTTATCTCTTTACCTAGGGCTAAGAAAAATGATGTTCCCTCAGAACTAGTGTTCAGGAACATGCTTAGGCAGAACGAGAACTGGACAAGAAGCTAGTTCTGAGATCCACTACCGATATTATCACTCACTGGGTGTCTGACCTTGGGCGTGTCTCTTCCCTTCCCTGGGATACAAGGGGGAATTTTGTTCTTCTTTTACCATGATAGGATTGGCTAAATGATCTCCAGCCCTCTTAGTCTACTTGAACTGTTACAAGAAAAATACCATAGTCTGGGTGACCTATAAACACAGACATTTATTTCTTGCAGTTCTCAGATGAGAAAATCAAGTTGTTAGCTTCAAGGTTCAATATAAAGAGAGGGCCTCCTCCTGGTTCATAGACAGCCATCTTTTTGCTGTGTCCTCACATGTTGCAAGGGCCAAGTGAGCACTCTAGGGTCTCTTTGGTAAGGGCACTGTCTGAGTTACTTTTCTCAGTGCTGAGGCAAAATACCCAATACCAAGTCAAGGGGGATTCCGCTCACAATTTATAGAGGTTTTAGACTACAGTTAGCTGACTCTAAGGCATTGTGACATGGCAGAAGGGCATCACAAAGGAGAAACAGTTGATGGCATGGCAGACCAGGCAAAAAGGCAGCAAGCAGCAAATAAGGGCAACAGCAGAAACAGCCTCTTTCTCTCTCTCCCTTTACAACCCATCAAAGCTGTAAGCCTGTTGATTGAAACCACCCATACCCAGGATTTTTCATTATCCACTCCCTCACCCCAGGACCACACCTTTGATCCACATTCATACACCCTAATCCAGCCGCCTCTGGAACTACCTATGACAAATGGGGCTTTGGGGGGACACCTAGGTATTGAACCATAACAGACACTAATATTCATGAGGACTCAACTGTCCTTGGCCTAATTACCTCCCAAAAACTTCATTTCTAAATGCAGTCACATCAGGGATTGGGTTTCAACACATGCATTTGGGGAACACAAACATTCAGTCTATAGCAAGGCTCTGTCTGGCTCTGGTCTTCTGTGCCTGGCGCTTCTGTGAGGTTACTACAAGCTAGTAACCCAACCGCTCCCCACTACAGCTAGTCCATATTCCTGCTGACTTGAGCTCTGTGACTATTACATCTTCATAAAGCTGCTCAGTAAGCCAAAGTTTTCTGATTTTACCAAATGCAATTCACAGGGTTTAACAGAACAGAAGTGTTAACATTTTCTGCAGTACTTCCCTCTACTCACTTGCAGTATTTTCTGGAATACTATTGTTATCCAGTAGCCTGCTTCTAAAAGTGGCTCATCAACTTAATGTTACCAGGTTCTGGGTTGTTCACTTCTCTCTCTCTCGAGTTAGATTCCAGGTTCTTCTGCTTCAAAGAAAGAATTAAGCAAAATGAGCAAAAAAAAAAAAGCAGTGGCCAAGTTTATTTAAGAAACTGAAAGTGGGCCAGACATTTAGCTCAGTGGTTCTGGCACCTGCCTGGCAAGCGCAAGGTCCTGAGTTCAATCCCCGGAAACCACATACAGTGCTGGGCATGGTGACTCACGCCCACCAGCAATCAGTACCACATACCACAGTGCCAGGCGTGGTGGCTCACGCCTGTAATTCCAGCACTCAGGAGGCAGAGACAGGAGGATTGCTGAGTTCAAGGCTTGCCTGGGCTACATAGTGAGCTCAGGACCAGCCTGAACTATAAAGTGAGACCCTGTCTCAAAAAAAAAAAAAGAAACTGAAAGTGAGGAGTGAGGGAGAAATTGGCTGTACAAAGTAAACTTGACCCAAGTAAGAAGAGAAAAAGCAGGGTAGTACCATGAAGAAAGCCAGGATACCAAGGTCTTGGTGTCTGGGTCTTTTTATTGTCCAAATTTCAAGGAAATCCTCAAGAACTTCTGTATATATGTCCTGAGAGGCAGTACTAGGATCTCACACCTCAGGCTGATATCAGGTCTAAGATATCCTACTGAAAACCTGTTCAAATTCTTGTGAGAAGTCTATCTTCAGGGCTTTGAGAATTTTCCTGTGGTACATGTATTCCACAATCTTTGTCATGAATAGGTTATACCTACTTCCTCAGCCAGTTCTGCCACATCCTAATCTCCCATCTCACTATATCTTAAAATTACATTTGAATTTGGAATTCTCTATTTTAGAAAGACATTTATTACTTCATTATTATTTACATCTAGCCAAGAAGTACATGAATTTTTATAGGTACAGAAACCAATGTTTAAGTCATCAATGGAGTAGTCTTGCTGGAAGTTATGGCTTTTCATAGGACAAAGGGCACCACATCCTAACATATAATAACATTTAATATCAGAAGATAAAATTGTCACATACAAGTATTATCCCTTACCTAAGTTATTTAATCATCAAAACAACACTTTGAAGGAGCCATTACCTCCAGTTTACAAATGAGGAAACTGATGCTTGTGAAATGTAAGTGTCTTCTTACTGTAGTTTATATCTAGATGTCCTCCCAAAGCCTACAGGATCATAGCTGGGCTTTTGGAAGGTGACTGAATCATGATGGCATAATACTAATCACTGCATTAGTTCAATCATAAGTGTATATCTAAATGTGATGTTGGGAGGCGAAGCCTGGTGGAGGAGATAGGTTGTGGCATGTAGGGTGTACATTCTCCTCCCTCCCCTGATCCCTCTGGGTCCCACAAGCACACTATAAGATCGTTCTCCTCTGTGTTGTCCTTCTGCAATGCGACTCTGCCTTGGAGCCAGCTAACTATGAAACCTCTACAAACTATAAACTAAAATAAACATTTCCTCCTTAGAACTGTGGGTGTAGCATATTGCCACAGCAATGAGAGAAGTAACTAAGATATTTTTCATGGTTGCCAAGAAGTGCTTTGTGTTTTCCAGAATACGGAAGAAAAATCAAATTCCAAGTGCTTTGGGAATTTGATAAATTCTACTGCTGAAAGTGACACTTTGGAGCCATAATTTGACTATCTGACTCTTCAGATGATAAAGAGTGGAAAAAGTAGATGAAAACAAAATCATTTGAAACATTCACTTAGGAAATTTGCCTGTGCTCTCAGTGGTTCATTTATGACTAGGAACAATTGAATTGTGAAACATAATCATTCCTTTTTTATCATTTGGCAAAACCAGATCATCCTATACACTCATACCCAAGCACATTAGCACTGTGGGAAGAAAAACTCATCTGTTGATGTAAAATCAGCCCGGGGAGTCATGATACCAGGTGACTTAGGCAAATACACAAGCTGGTTTTCTAGTGTACACCTGTCTTCATTCAGTCTGACACTGAACACATAGTTCCAGTTTAGACTCATACCAAGGAGGGATTTTTCCAACCATTCCTTGCCAACCCATTTCTTAAGGCAAATGTGGGAGGAAAGAGAGAAGAAAGAAGGGTCTGATGATGGTAGGTGCTTTCCACCCACCCAGAATACTGTGGGAGCCAAGGGCTGAGACATCCCACCAGCAGCCTTTGGGTTTCCAGCTCCTCTGAGGGCAACCTGCCCAGGCTGACAGTGTTTCAACAAAGTTACTCTTCTCATCCTCTCTCATTGTTATACATAGACTATGATGCCCTAGAAAAATGCTTGAGTGCCTTGGCCTCCCCTCCCTTCTCTCCCACTAATTCGGTCTAAATGAAGATTCTGCTTCTATTTATAAAGAGACCAGATTTCCTTGGTTACAAGCCAAGTTCCTAATGAGAGACTGAGTATTCAACATGTTCACATTCTGTGAAAAGACCCTGGGGTCAAGCACAGCTTGGGCTGCAGGAAACAATAGGTTCATCCCATACCCCAGCAGCGGTGTAAATATTAGCTCTCCAGCAGGATGACCCTGGACAAGAAGCTGCTGGCTTCCCCGGCTCTACCCAAGATAATATAAATGAGAAAAAAGCCAGCACAGGACCAAGGCTGCCAAGAAAGGGTAATCTGACGAGGCCTGTGTCTGCCTACTCCCCCTGTCCACCCCCTGCCACTGTTGCACAGCACAGAGCCCCAGGGAGAACTGAGGTGGAGCAGCTGGCCCTTGGGGGAACATACTCAATTTCCAGGAAAAGCAGGAAAGTCCCTGGGATGATTGGCATGGGGAGGAAGGAGAGGTGGAGAGGCAGGGAGTCAGAGGACAAAGGGTTATCTGAAGTGGTCAGAGAAAGACCAGAGGGCAACACAGCATGGACAGGAGAACTCAGGGCTCATCTAAAGTCCTTTCCTGGCCAGGCATGACAGTGCATGCCTGTAATCCCAGCAATGTGAGAGGCGGAGGCAAGAGGATCCTAAATTTGAGCCTGGCCTGGGCAACTTAGAGATGTAAGGATGTGGGACCCTGTCTCAAAATAAAAAAATAAAAATGGTCTAGGAAAGTATCTCAGTGTAAAAGTTCTGAATTGAATTTCTAGTATCACATAAGAAACAAACAAATAATAAAACCCTTTTCCTCTCGGAGCACAGATAGCCTGTGTCAGAGCTAGGAGATACTCAGGACCAGTGTTGTAGGGTTCTTCTGTCACATGCCTTAAGATCTACAAGAACAGAAAAGTTCACTCACGTGAACAACACGTGTGTAGCAGGTTGCAATAAAATCTCAGGGTCTGCAGACCTCAAAGCTCATCCTTGGGATCCCCAAGTGCTACAGATCTCTGGCCAAGGAACTCTGCTCTTGTCTAGTGGTTCCCAGATGAAGGTAGCTTCACCTCTCCCCTACCCACCAAACGGAGTTTTTGGCAATGTAGGGAGCCATCTTGAGCTCTTCCCATAGGGAAGAAAGGTGCCACAAGTATCTAGTAGGTAGAGACCAAGGGCACACTACACATCTTATGATGCATAGGACAGAGCATACAGTAAAGCATTACTAGTCCAAAATGTCAGTTATGCTCAGATTGAGAATCCTGTGCCTAGTCTGACATATCACCTTACTACAGAAATTTAATCTGCCGAAAGTCACACATGTAGCTGTTAGGAAGGCCAGGATTGTTGCTTTGGATAATAAATGGTAGCTGGCTTACACTGAAGGCTTACCGTGTCCTAACACTATTCCAAGTACTTTACATATGCAGGCTCAGTTCCCACAACTCCTTTCGAGATGAGTGTGCTATGTATCCCCTATTTTACTCTAAGGAAAGAGAGGAAAAGAGAGGCTAAGTGTCCCACCCAGTTCGCCTGGCTACTCAGCAGAGAGGCTGGGATAATGCCAACTGGTCCCGCTCCAGAGTGTGTCCAAGCCGTCAGTACATGCAGCACTGCCCAGATCCTAGTAACAATGTGCCTTTCAACAGGTCAGCACCTGACTTTGCACCTGGATTTGCGGTATGTCTTCTAACGTCCTTTAATCTGTTCTGTGTTCCATCTTTAGTTTCTTATTATTTTAGGCTTTGTGGTTTTGACTTTTCATTTGAGGATCTATTTCTTCCATTTGTAACTAGATCTTATATTCTTACAGGTGCTCATAGTGTTCAAAATACATCGTTACCCATTATTCATCTGATCTTTATAACCACTCTATACAGATGAATGGGGGAAACAAGATCATTCTGCAGGGAATTACCTAGACCCAGCACTGGCAGCCTTGGAGTGGGGTGTGTTCCAAAGCTTTGCCTCCTTCCTCAGTGCTGCTGCCAGGACCTTATGCTCTCACTGGGACCTAGAGTGGGCAGGAAAGTCAGGTTCTCATCATCAGGACAGTAGGGCCTGTAACCCTCTATGGATGTGGGGATTCTTATTCACATGCTGATCGTATCAGACATTTTATTTGTCTTCAACAGAAGCATAAAATTAGGCATTATTCTAAGTGAAATTATTTATTTAATCCTTGACAGGAGGGTGAGGCAATCTAAAATTCCCAAGCATTATCTTAGCTCCCAAATTGCTTAATCTGTCTCCCTTCCAGCTCCTTGCTCCACTTTCCTGCTGAAGATCATGTTATGTTGTTTGTGAGGTTGGTGTTTTATTTTGATAGTTTAAAAAGTGGAATGGGCTGGACTGCCTGCCAGCTAGTGTTCCTTTCTCATTAAAAAACTACACATGTCTACACAGCTTCTGTGTATCCTCAGACTCTGTATTGAACTGGATTGATCTGTAATTTCTGTCTTGTCTTGGTGGAGATCTTTCCTGCCAAAAAGGGTTGCCAGGATCTGGATAAGACCCAATCACTGAAGCAAACTTTAAAACAAGGTCTAGAACAGAAAAAGTCATTCCAGCTTCCCTTTCCTTTGCCCCAAACCATCACAGACTTTACATCTTGGGTCTTTGCACAAACAGAATTGTCTCTAGCTAGAGATAAAAGTGAAGTGACATTTGGTTTTCCTTAAATTAATTACAAGGCTATGCATTGGCTCATCCAAACATAATAGCTATTGGGTATTATTTTTTATATTTCAACATGTTTTGAAAATGATTGAAGCCAGATGAAAGTTATTATAAAGATCATTAATTAGATTCATTTTAATTCACTAAGGATATCTTTATTGTCTGCTGATTCCCATGAGTCAAGCACTGGATGCTACAGTGAACTTCAGGCTTTCAATCTTCAATTGGCTCCTCTAGGCCTCTAAGCCCCCATTTTTCATTCACAGAAGTAAATGAACAGTTTGTTCTGTCAATACTTCTGATATCAAACTCATGAGAACTTTCTGCCACGTCAGCCAGTTCTCCAATTCTCTAGACACCAACTGATGGCTACAATTCAATTAAACTCTGATCTAGTTCCTATAGTCAGCACAGACCTCATAGGGGTAGGGTTCAGTCCCACAAGACTACCCACACATCTACCAGTGTTTCTGATCAACTGGCTTCAAATCTGAGGTTCCTATGAGCCCTTCTCAATTTGGATAATTTGCTAGAATGGTCTTCAAGACTCAGGAAAATATTTTACTTACATTTACACACTTGTGATGGATTCAACTTAGATGGAAGAGATGCAAAGGGCAAGGAATTAGTGAAGTACCCTCTTCAAGTTCACCCCTCTCCTAACATCTCAACATGTTCACACCAAAAGCTCTCTGAACCCATGGTTCAGGAATCTTACAAATTTGAAATAATGATGAAGTGAAATCACACTAAAGTGAAATCACAACCATGAGCAATTAAGTCAATCTCCAGTCCTCTCTTCCCTTCCTGGAGGTTGAGGCTAGAACTTTTGGCTCCAACGCCCTCATTGTGCCTCTTTCTACAGACCCGCTCTCATCCTGACGCTATCTAGGAGCTCAACAAGTTAGAACAAAAGACTCTCCCATAACACAGGAAATGCCAGCGGATTTAGGAGTTTGTGCCAGGAACTGAGGGAGAGACAGCAAATATTTATTTTTTTCCTATCATAGGTTTTTTTTTTAACAGGTTAGCTCAAACAGTAGAAGAAGAAAGAAACATTTTAACATAGTTATGAGGCTAAGAGCTCGTTTCTGACCAGTGTGAAAGTTCTTCATGGACATATGTAAGACATAGAAATAAAGGACAGTAGATTGGTACAGCTAGAGCTCAACCTCCACACTGGGAGAAATGGAAAATATAAGGCTGGCTGTACGGGAAGGGCCCAAGTTGGAAGGATGTTTTCCTGTGGAGAAGTGTTGAACTTTATCCTGAAAACAGTGGTGCCCCTTTGAAGATTGACGCGATCAGATTCATGTTTGGGAAGAGTGCCTGTGGCTACAGTAGGAAGGAGTGGAGGGAATGAACATGGACAGCAGTCGCTTCTCACAGAAGGAGGTGGTAGTTTGGCCTAGGGTAGTGTCTGAAGAAACAGTGACAAGTGGGAGAAGCAGAGGTACAGTGCAGTTCTATTGGTTCCTAATAGAATTCTCCAACAACAACAAAACAGGACTTTTTAAGAGACAGGAAGGATAAGTATCTTGTAGTGCCATAAAGCAAGAAAGTGCTACACACACGTGCGCACACACACACACACACACACACACACACACACACACACACAGAGTAGGTAAACATCCGAGGGACAGTGAACCAACTGAAGAGCTCTCAATGGCTAAAGCTATAATAATTTGAGCAACAAAATAAAGTAGGATTGAATTAGAATTCAAAGTGTAAAATAAATATCCATTAGTTTATACTAATACAAATACATAAGTCAATAAATGAGAGCTTAGAGGGAAAATTTCTATGCCAGAGGATTCCAAATAAACCACATAAGTAATTCAACCTCAAAAAGGTAGACCATAAGTACTTATTTCTTTAGTATGAGCTACATAGTGACTTCTTTCCAATTAATGCACAGTGGAAAAGCAAAGCAAAACAAAACAGAAACAGTAACTTCACAGTGGAGAAGCATGACAAACCCTAACTAAATCTGGTGATCAGAGTCAACATCAACTGTGAAGTCAGCTTAGTAGAATGTGCCACTGATGAGATCTGATGAAGTGTATTTAAAAAGGTAAATTTTAATTCATTCAATAAATCTTAATGCCTATGCACTATTATGCATTAAAATATTGAGCACTTCCTAGATACTAGGTACATGTTAAATGTTGGAGATACTTCCTATTAGAGAGAACCAGACAAAAATAAACATACATGCAAAAGCTCAGATATGGTAAATGGTATGAAGAAAACTAAAGCAGGATAGGAATGCTATGAGACTAGGGTATTGCTTTATCAGGGACATATATAAAACGTCTCTAGTTAGGATTCTAAGGAAAGGATAGAATCCACCTTGCAGTCATCGGAGGAAGAGCCTCCTGGGCAGAGACTGGTGCGGTTGCAGCCTCACGTGGGGCCCCCAGTGATCACTGCCTCATGGGGTTTTCACCTTCCTCTCTGAGTGAGGTCTTCCTCTGTGTGAGTGACAGGGCACGTCACAGGTGATGGGATGTGACAACTGAGGACAAATCCAAAATCCAATAGGCAAACGCTCAATCCCCTAGTGAAAACTTTCGGCTTCTGAGGCCATCTGTGGCAAGTTGCAAATTTGAAATGGGTTGGGGGCGCCGCCCTGTGGCACTGAGGGTTGCTGTAGCTCAAGTGGCTTCGCTCTGGGCTGGCTCTGCTCCCTGTTGCAGTTTTCTTCAGACAGTCCACGCTCCTGGCTTCTCTAAACTTGTGTGGCCTCTACTGTACGTCTGGCTTCACACTCACAGCTTTGCACACTGCCCTCTCCAGGGCACACTGCCTGGCCCCCAGGCCTTGTTTTAAAGTCTAAGTGGAGCCTTTCTGATCTCACAACTCTTGCACCCTGCACGCACCTGAAACCAGCACCACACGGATGATGCCAAGGTCTGCTGCCAGCTGGAGCAGTATTAGCCAGTCTATCCACTGTCTCAGTCTGTTAATCTGCTCCAAAAGTGGTATGGCCTCCAAAAGTCCTGTCAATCTATTTGAGATTTTAAAATACTGAGAAGTGTGGACAGAGCAGTTGTTTCCAAAGGGAGAGGAATAAAACACTCAGAGCCCTTAGCACTTCCACCAAGTAGAGGCAATTTCTGGTCTGCCACACTGTCAGAAATGTATGACTATATGATACAAATACTTAATAAGCGAAAGTGAACTAGGCAGGCATAGTGGTGCAAGTCTGTAAACCTAGTAGTCTTGGAGGCTGATCCAAGTTCAAACCTAGCCTGGGCAATTTAATGAGACTCTCTCACAAAATAAAATAATTTTTAAAAGGGCTGATTCTGTAGTTAAATGTGAAGGCCCTGTGTTCAATCCCTAGTACCAGAAAAAGAAGTAAATAGGCAGGAAATAGGAACAAGTGAAGGTAGAAGGAAGACTCATACATTGCTGATAACAATGTAAATTAGTACTTCCTTCCCTGAGGAAATTTGACATTAAGAAGCGTGAACATTTGCCCATCTTTTGTTTCAGTAATTCTCATATCAGGGAAGTTATCATGGATGTACTACATGTCAGCTACAGGAATGTTTATCCTAGAGTAGCATTTCTAAAATTACACACTTCTTACATTGTTCCAGGAAGAAAAAAAAAAGAAAGAAAAAGAAAAGAAAAAATCAAGAAGGAAGAGGAAGCACTTGTATGAGGAAATAATAACTTTTAGAGAAATTTCCAGCAAATGAATGCTTAGCACTCTGGAGTTAGAGCACATTTTCAGGTCATCTGTACTTATAAGGAAATATAGATGTTTCACTTGGGTAGAGACTACAGTTCTGTGAGGCAGAAGCAAGGAATAGATCTCTCTCTCCCTTTCTAGCTATCTAATCTCCCTTTGTAAGAACAGACATCCAGCTCTTCCTGTGGTTATTCCTAGTTGGTAGAGTATAATGGTGATTTTTAATGTTCTTATCTTTGCATTTTTGATATTCTAAATTTATTTTCAGCAAAGCTGTGTTAACATCTGCCGAAAGAAAAACTCATTCAGAAAAGGTTACAGTTGTTGAGGAAGGGATGGGACATAGCAGTGTGGTGTGGTGTGGTCAATTAAAGCTAGGATTCTTTTGCTTGGCTCAGATGGAAATCATGAACTAGCACAGTGCAGGTCTGCTAGCAGTCCTGGTGTCATCAGATGACTCGGGTAATGATGGATGCCAACAGTTGACAAAGCCGGCTTCTGGGCACTGCTATTGCTGGCTATAGCTATCTGATGCTGACACCAGACAGAATAGGTCAGCTCTACCAGGTGCTGGGCTTATACACACACAACACACACACACACACACACACAGGCTAGGTAAAAGCAAATGAACATCTTTACAAATGTACTTACTCAGGTTTTACCCAAAAAAGGAAATCCTGCAGCCAAAAAATAAATAACCACAGGAAAACAAAGAAGAGCTGATACCATAGCTGCCCTGCTAGAGTGGAGGTGGGATGGGAGGCTGCCAGTCTCGGTCCTCTGGAGAGCTTTGTGAGTAAGGGTCACCCACAGGGACAGGAGCTGAGGTCTGGGCCTGGGGCTAGCTTGCTTCAGAGCTCTCATTATTGCATAGATTGAGATTTTCCGAGGTTTATGGTCTCAATGAAAATGTGACATGGGGAAAAATATCTTCTTACTTATAAAAAAGAGATAATAAATAACTTCTCTAGCTTGTCCAGAGCTGCGGATAGAAAATATATCTTTCTTGAGAATTTATAATGAGGGCTAAACCTTTGTTTAGACTTGATATCCCGCTTATAATATTGGGGGACAAGGTGTAGCTTAGCAGAAGAACATGTATCTAGCATGCATGATCCATAAACCCCCATCTGACCCCAGCTGAGATATCTACATCTTAAACTGAAAGCACTAGACTCAAATGCAATACTGTTCTCCAAAGATGACACTGTAGTCTCATAGTCAGATCCTTAGAAACATGAATTTATAGTCTAAAAATTCAAGGAAATAACCCATTTCAAAATAAGAGTCAGCCAGAGATTTAGCTCAGTGGTTCCGGCATCTGCCTGGCAAGCAGCAAGGCCCTGAGTTCGATCCCCAGTCCCATATATCACAGTGCTGGGTGTGGTGGCTCACGCCTGTAATCCCAGTACTCAGGAGGCAGAAGCAGAAGGATTGCTATGAGTTTGAGGCTAGCCTGGAAAAAAGAAGAGTCAGCAGAAGCCAGTAATATAGACTGAGACTCCTAATCACTTCAGATAACAGAAGTATCACATATGTATTCTTATCAACCACCTAGGTCCATATACTCAGGTTTATTTACTCACCAGTGACCAAATCAAACAAAGACCTTTATTTGGGAGAAAAAGAAAAAGGTTCTGTTCAAAAATAGCTCTGAGGAGTTGAAGGGAAAATCATTTGCTTTTAAGTCTCCATCTTTTGTGTCCAGATGTGCAAAGAACAGAAGGGAGAGTAAACTGTTTACAGGAAACAGTCATTCAGGAAATAATACAGACTGTGTATCAGTCAATGTTTACTAGAGAAACAGATATAACACAAAATATACAGGTTTGTAGGAATTTACAAGACTGGCTTACAACGGCACACCCCCCAGAGTCAGATGTAGAACAGAAGGTCTGTCTGCTCACTGGAGACCAGGGCATTCACTTGAAGGTGTGGAATCACCTGACCCCAGGTAAGACACAAATTTGAAAAACAATTAAAATACTAAGGAGTTCTATCTGTTTGTCATACAGCTGACCTTTCCCTGGAAGCAGCCACGCCCTTCCCAGTGGAGCCCAGAGGCCCTCAGCAGAGGCTAGGCCCTGACACATTTTGAGCGTGCATGGAGGGCCGAGTGTTCCACTTCCACTGTTCAGAGACACCCGACTAGCTCAGATGAGGCCACATGGATGTTGGGTGCTGGATATCCTTGGATGATCCTGAATTTTAAATCTTATTCTTTGTTAAAGCCATACACCTGCAAAGATCAAGTTTTCCTGGATTGCTGTACTTAGGATTCATCATCTAGGCCTCTTTGCATTATCTTTGCATCTTTACTATTGTGCTGACCACAATAAGAGTAATAGCTAACAAACAGAGAGTATATTCAGTTCCCGGCACTGATCTAAGAATAGCATGAGGAGGTACCATGTTTAGCCTGTTTTACAGATGAGCAAATGTACAGGTAACTTTAGGAAGATCACACAGTTCATAAAGATTCAGACAGTGGAGCCTGCTCCAAATTGTGAGTGCTTGCACACTCAGGCTGTGACCTTGTGGAGGACGCTGCTTGCAAGGACATCTGTATTGCTTTCTGAATGTCCACCACGAGAGTGTTGAAAGCTCTTTGGGAATCACGGGTGTTATCAGGAGTTAGAGGGTAGTGAAGTTGAAAGCAGACTTAGAAGACCTCCATGGAACACCAGACTCAGAAGTAGGAAGTAGAAAAGTTGGAACCTAAGTTCCTAATGCCTAGTAACATAGCGTTCCCACTTATTCATGACTCATTTTTTGCAAAAATGTCTACATTAGGACTGCCTATGATGAGCAGGGCCCGCCCTACCTCTTTAGAGAAATACAGGATGTGTCTCTCACCCATTTACAATCCATCTAGCTGGTTCTTCTGCACAGACAGCCAGAAGGGCACAGCCAGCTTCACTGCACTGTGCCCATGCTTGCTGTGCCCCTGGGAGCGAGAGACAGACAAAGAAACAACTTCCTGGGATTCCCGGGATATTTCAAAGAGTATGAGAACAATGCAGCAGAACATTTGAAATCATGGTCTCATGGAAATTTTGATTATACAGTGTCTATCAAGTGTCAAACCAACAGCTTGACTTTTTAAAAAATTTATTTTATTTTATTTTTTATTTTTTGGTACTGGGGATTGAACTCATGACCTTACACATGCAAGGCAGGCAAGTACACTACAGAGCCAAATCCCCAGCCCACCTACAATTTGATTTAATGACACTTCAGTAAAAGAAAAGAAACTGGCTTCACCACCATACGTTTTTCCAACTCCCAGCACTGGCTGCCGTTTTATTGCCCTTATCTTGAGAACACACCTGCAGTTAATAGAAGACTGTTATTCTGTTATGCTTTTGCTAATATAAGTTTAAAGAAGGACATCTGCCTGCTCAAGGCCATAGAGCCAATTTACTAGAGAGCTGTTCTTGCCATGTCACGATACACACCATTTTCTAGACCTTGTTGCTATTTGATCTTGAATCAAACTCAAACTATTCATTTAAAAGTATGACAGGGCTTTAAATATTTACATAGAGGTCAGTAGGTCTCAAGTGGTGGCAATTTTAAGCCTAAGAAGACATTTGGCAATGTTTACAGAGAGATTGGAGTGTTACAACTCCTATCAAAGGGAATTCTGCAACCCCAAATGTCAATCAGTGTAAAGTCTCTAGATTGTAGAGTTTGAGGAGGGAAGTGAGAGGGGCATGGAGGAAGTTATTCCAGATTAATCCAAGAAAAGACTAGGTTTGAATTGCTGTCATGGGTTCAAGCCAAGGAGGCAATTAGAAGCCCTAGCTTTGGATGGCTTGAGTGTTTGTGTGAAGAGAGATTGTTTACATTCTTAAAAATATCCTGGGGGCCGGAGGGTTAGCTCAGTGGTTCCGGCGCCTGCTGCGCAAGTGCAAGGTCCTGAGTTCGATCCCCGGTAACCACATATATATAATGCTGGGTGTGGAGACACACCCACCAACAATAAACACCGTATACCACAGTGCCGGACGTGGTGGCTCACGCCTGTAATCCCAGCACTCGGGAGGCAGAGACAGGAGGATTGCTGAGTTCACAGCAGCTTGCCTGGGCACCATAGTGAGCTCAGGGCCAGCCTGAACTACAAAGTGAGACCCTGTCTCAAAAGCAAAAAAAAAAAAAAAATATCCTGGGTAGGGCCGGAGATTTAGCTCATTGGTTCCAGCGCCTGCCTAGCAAACTCAAGGTCCCTGGCTCCATCCCGGGTAACACATACAACAATACCGGGTGTGGTGACTCATGCCCACCAGCAATCAGTACCATATACCACAATGTTGGGCATGGTGGCTCATGCCTGTAATCCCAGCACTTGGGAGGCAGAAGCAGAACTGATGAGTTCGAGGTTTGCCTGGACTACATAGTGAGCTCAGGGCCAGCCTGAACTACAAAGTGAGACCCTGTCTCAAAAAAAAAAAAAAAAAAATCCTGTGTAATTGCCAATGTGCCTGCCATTGCTGGCAGCTGACAGCCCAGAAAAAGCTTTCTCCTCTCTAAGAAACAAGTCTCTCTGCCCCTCTTCCCCAGCCCCACCTTGGCCAATAACCACCACACATGGAGGACCCAAACTGTTGGATCCTCCGTCCCTCTTATTCAATGCAGCTTTCCCTAGGGACAAAGGAATCATCTCTCCCACTGGCCAGGAACTTGGCCTACCATCTATCTTTACGCTCCTTCAGTGGCAAGAAAGTGTGGCCTCATGCAGCAACTCCTGGCCACAAAGACTTCCTATGGAGAGCTGGCCCTTCTCCACCCTCCTCCTTCCCAGCCAACATCTTACGTTATTTTTAAAGAATTTTTTTATTTTATTAGTGCATGTTTGCAGTTTATGCAGTTTACAATCATCTTGGGGAATGATTACATGTACATACCATAGCTTGTTTCTTTTTCTTTTTTTTTAAATTCCTCTTCTTCCCACCTTCTGCATTTGCCCTATTCTGCCCCATCCCCCAACCTGTGACCCACTTCCTGAGGCATGGAAGAGAGTAGGTTTTCCTTGCTAAGATCCTCACTCAAAAGCCTTTCTTGCTCTGTGATCCTCCTTGATCACTCAGGCAGCATTAGCAGAGCTCAGATGAAACAGGGGTGAGAGCTACCAAGGTGATAGCACACAGATGCTACAGCGTGGGGTTCCCAGACTATGACAGAAATAGAAGTGGCTTTGAGAGAACAGAATAAGGAATTTGATCATATCTGAAAGCCATCAAAAATCAAAGGTGGAGATTTCTCTCTAAAGTGTCTTACCAAGCTTCTTGCTGCAACTGGGTAATGTGAGCTCATTAAGAACAGATGCCAATGTCAATGGCTAGAGGCCTAGATAAGCCTGATTAAAGTTTAATTGGAACCCTTGTCAAGCTCTAAGTGAAATCTGGAAATTACACTGAGCCACGTATCAGAGCGGGTTCTTTCTGTCTCACTTGGGAAACTGCTGCAAACACTCGAGAAACTCTTCATAACCATCTGGGAAACATCTCTTCACAAGGCAGCACCGAATGAGTTCTCCCCGGGGAGAACCCAGCAGGCTGCACCCAGCTCTCTTGACAGAATAGACTAGAAGGAGAGGGAGGAGGATTGATGAGTTCGAGACTTGCCTGGGCTCCATAGTGAGCTCAGGGCCAGCCTGAACTACGAAGCGAGACCCTCTTTCAAAAAAAAAAAAAAATACTGTGTAATTGCCAATGTGCAAAGCCTATGTAACAGCCACTGGTGTGAACAGTTGTGTAGTCACCTGCATGTGCACATGGTCTCTGCCGACTGTTCATGCGTGTAACAGGGGTTGGAGGCCAGGTCTCATTTGGTGTGCATCTCCGTACAGCTGTTCCCGGTATACAAATTAAAGCACAAATCTAGCAGCCACCCAAGAGGCTGGAGGAGAGGAAGGAGGAAGAGAACTTGGCATTTCTGGAGAAAGGAGACCAGCCGGGTGCTGGAGACCCCTGGAGAGTTCGCGATCCTCCTCACCACTTGTGACTCTGTTCCCTCGTCAGCCCTCTCTCAGGCCGGTTCCGAGGCTACTCTGATAATCTAGGCAAAGGGAAAGAAGGGAAGCTTGGTGAAACCAGTCTGCCAGTAACTGAGGAGGTAATGCTGCAAACACATGGGTGGTCGGAGGAGGCAGTCAAAGCTCTCCCTCTTTCCTGACTGGGCAAGAGATGGATGGACTGGGAGTGCTGGCCTCACACTGACCCAAGAGGGAAGCAGTTGTGGAGAAGGGGATGAATCGCTGAGGGATGGGACTGACTCCAGGGTCCCGTGGACTCGTGAGGATGCTGTGAAGTGCAGACTGGATCCAAGTCGTGCTCAGCTTCACTCCCAGAACCCAACCGAGTCACATCAGTCTCCAGACCCAGACCATCGAGGTCCCATCGGCACCTCCATTCCCAGCCAGACCACCCCTCTGGGTCTCGTGCTCCTGATCTCTGAGATCGCAGGAAATACTCAGACCTTTGCCCAGGGCAGTTGTAATCAGGAGGCAATGAATGCACGGAGGCTACATGGCATACAGCCCAGCAGGAGGCTGTGCCCAGAGAACACTGGCTGTGGTTATTCCAGGGTGAGCTTATTACATATTTACTGAAAGATCAGGACAGTGTAAGTATTATTTAAACCAGTTGTAAGAGAAGATGAGACCAACAGGACATACACTGCATGAGCCCCTGACATCAGGTCCCGGGGACACTCAGACTGGCGCAGAGAGAAAGTAGAAAGGTGGTTGCAGCCAGGCGGGAGTGCAGAGGGACAGAGCGTGAGTGTGCAGCAAGTGCAGGTTCAGCTGTACAAGCTCTAAGAGTTCTGGGGATGAATGGTAGTAAAGCTAGCACAGCAATATGAATGTACTTGATGCCACTGAACTGTACACTTAAAAAATATTAAAATGGAAATTGTATGTTATGTATGTTTTACCACATGAAAATAAATTTTAAAATAGGCAAAAAAAATAGAGTAGGTGAAATCACACTGGGAAAAGGAACAGACAGAGGACAGATGAGAAAGATGAGGGAGGAGGTGCTTTCTTTCATGTAGCGCTCTGCACAGATACAGTTTATACGAGGAACACTGTCTGGCTGCACGTGTCACCGATTATCAAGCCAAATGCCCTTCAGTTAAGCAGATCTGGGCTGGTTCCCAAATTGGGCCTGTAAAGAACTGCCCCCTCCCATGAGCTGCCCTGGCCTCAAGATGTTATCGCTGACCCCAGAGAACCTACCAGAACAAAGTACTTCAGGAACTGAAAAGAGGTCCAGAAATGGCTTTGGAATGTAGGCTCCAGGTAGGGATGTCTTTCTGTCCCCCGTGGGTACACCAGGATCTTCAGAAGATCGTCCACACCCTAACAAAACCGGACGCTGACTGGCCCTCAGGAGGGACCCTGGACTGCCACTTTCCTGTTCCCACTTCAACATCTTCAGTGATTTTTCCCTCCGTGACCCGCAGCTGAGCCTGTGGAGGGTCCCCCAAGACCTGCCCAAATACACACATTCTATTCTTCTTTCCAACCGAAAAACAAAATAATAACAACACAGATGAAACCCTAACAACACAAATAAAACCGAAACAAAAACCACACCTCAATAGAGGGTGTCGTAGCACATGCTTAAACAAGAGGCTGAGGCAGGAGGACCAAATGTTCAAGGCCAGTGAGATCCTATTTCAAAAAATTAAAATGGTGGAAGACGTGGGTTAGTGATAAAGTGCCGCTGAGTTTGATCTCCACTATGAGAGGGAGAGGAAGGGGAAGGGGGAAGGGAGAGGGGGAGGGGAAAGATGGGGGAGCACAACAAATGTTTCTTTACTCCAACTTGTGATAACTAGCTTTCCTCTCATTTCTAACAGCAGCCACTGGTGTGAACGGTTGTGTAGTCACGTGCATGTGCACCTGATCTCTGCCGATCATTCTGACACGTGTAGCAGAGGTTGGAGGACAGGTCTCATTTGGTGTGCATCTCTGTACAGCTGTTCCCGGGATACAAATTAAAGCACAAATCTAGCAGCCACCCAAGAGGCTGGAGGAGAGGAAGGAGGAAGAGAACTTGGCATTTCTGGAGAAGGGAGACCAGCCTGGTGCTGGAGACCCCTGGAGAGTTCGCGATCCTCCTCACCACTGTGGCTCCATTCCCTCGTCAGCGCTCTCCGCTCAGGCCACACAGCCCAGCAGCTGTTTCCCTCCTGCCTTAGCTCCCGCTCTTCACTGCTTCCAGCCCTCGTGTCTCCCCAGAGAGTGTTGCTCCTGGGGCTCCGGCCGCAGGCTGGCGACCTGCAATGCATGTGGGGTGTTCAGGAGCTTCTCTTCTGCAAGTTCAGCTACGGAGGGGCCCACCCAGACTGGGGTGCCCCTTTGTACGAGCTGCTTTTGCCCCATGTGACATGGAAAGGCAGGGCGAAGAGAAGAGAGGTTGGCATGGGGAGTGTAGACCAAGCAGTCTAGTATTTTGAATGCAACTTGAAGGCAGAGAAGAAAAATTCTGCGTGAGATCATTTCTGCAGCTATGACCAGAATCTAGGAGCCAGCTGAGGAAACTTTGGAAAAAATGCCCCTGAATTCCTGAGCTCCCGGACTTCAGCCAGGGAAATCAGATGTTAGCTGTTCATGGGAGTGTGGAGGCCAGTCTCACAGAGCTCACAGCCTCTGGCCACACAGTGGGAGCCTCTGCCAGCATGGAGAGGACTAAGTGGGAATGCAGAGTGTAGGCAAGAGTGGGGACAGGTCCAGTAACCCAGGAGGACATCAAAACAGGACACAGGCAGCACCACTGCAAACGACCACAGTCTGCAGCCTGCAGCCAACAACGCAGCCCTTCTGGTCCGCCCACGGCCATACACCACCAAACAGCCTGAGATTGAGGTCCATCCAAGCAGTGCAGTCACAGCCGCCTCATGCTCCTCACTTCCGCCCAAGGAGCCATAGTGTAGAGAAAGCTGAGGACCCCAGGGAAAGCACTCTCAAGGCGGGTGCTGGTCCAGGCTCAGGTATTTCATAATTTATCTGAGTTTTGCATAATTGTAATCTTACAATTATGCCAACATTTATACAATAGTTTGGTTAATCAACATGGATCTATTGGTCAACCTTTGCATGCCAAGAACGTTAAACAGATTGCCTCATTTTACCTCCACAGTAGCCCTCAAAGGAAGATGTTCTTGTTCCCATTTTATGGACCAGGAAGCTCTGGTTAATCATTTGCTGGAACTTCCACTGATAGTGACAATTTATATGCAAATGTGGGAGCCTCTAAGCCCATGCTCTGTACTATGCGACTCTGCCCTAGAGCTCCAGGCAGAAAAGAACCAAGAGATGCTCACAGAGGGAGCAATTGGGAGCCAGGTGGCAGTGGAGTAAGGTGGCACACGGAAAGGTACCTCCTTGTGCAGGGAGAACTCACTGTCTTTGGAGATTGGCTGCATCTACCTACAGTTTGGAGCAAGAGCTAAGACTTGTCTAGGTCTCCGTGGTGGGTGGGAAAGACAGGAACCAAGGCCCAGTGGCCAACGAGGCCTGGAGCCTACCAGGGCTAGGTGCGGGTAAGGAGCAGGAAGAGGAAATGTAATGCTACAGAGCAAGAGATAATTCTACACCGGGACACACAGCAGAAATTAAAAGGTGGAAATTT
This sequence comes from Thryonomys swinderianus, assembly GCA_004025085.1. Lineage (NCBI taxonomy): Eukaryota > Metazoa > Chordata > Mammalia > Rodentia > Thryonomyidae > Thryonomys > Thryonomys swinderianus. Next base: position 22,736 of record PVIC010021149.1, read on the forward strand.
ATTCACGTGTGTGGACTTCACTTCCTAGTGAAGTGAAGCGCCAAATTGAAGCTGTGAGGGTTTTTATTTTTTATTTTTGAGACAGGGCCTTGCTTTGTAGTTCAGGCTGGCCCCAAGCTCACTATGGAGCCCAGGCAAGCCTCAAACTCAGCCATACCCCTGCCTCTGCCTCCCGACTGCTGGGATTGTGAGGAGTCTCTAAAGGAAAAACTGGTGTTACAGAAATGGGGTGAAGGGTGATCACATCATTATCTTTGCAGACCACAGCTGCAAGGACAAAAGTCTGGCTATCTTAACAGAACATCTTAGCAGATTATTCACTTTTACAATTTAAAACTATCTTTACGATACATCCCATACATTCCAGGGAACTGTTTCATCTTTTGGGAAGGGTTGTACAGCACGGTTGTAGAACGGCAGTATACAGGTAGTTAGGTAAAAGATTACATTCCTAGGGCTTTGTTTGCCCAGGGGCAGGGGGTAACATAACCTGGAGTAACTCTGGTTATGTGAGTCTTGCAGAAACTGGACCTAGAAGGTGTGGTGGGTCACAGAAACCCACAGGCATGTGGGTTTGTTCTTTCCTTCTAGAAACTTTAGCAACCCTGCCCCTGGCCCCCACTCAGGGCACACTGCCAACTGGACCAAGTTTGTCCTGACTGAAACCTTCCCCATCTTTATCCACCCACCTACATCAGCAGTGCCCAACTGCCAAATAAGGCCTCGTTCTGTGACTCTAGGTGGATGTGAATAGGGAGGGGCATGATCCAGCGCACTAAGGGCAGGAGTGGGAGTAGACAGAGCTGAGGCCACAGTGAGGGGATGCCTGGGCCTGGGCTCCACCCAGAGCAGAGAGCAGATCCATGCAGAAGAAAGGAGAGATCAAAAGTGAGCAAACCTACCTAAGGAGGAATGATGCAGCTATGCAGGTGGGAACTGTTCGTAGATATTTAGGAGATGGAATCCACAAGGTTTGGTGAAGATTTGGAAGTGAGAATGCAGGGAAGGGGTCCTACTTATGCCCAAGTTACTGACCTGAGCAACTGCAAGAGGAGACAGGAGAGGGAGCAGGTATGGGTGGGAGGTTGGAGAGCCAAGCAGAGATGTCAGAAGACTCTGGGCTGAATGATCTTAGGCTTGAGTTTGAGGACCTCTCAAGGTTAGGAGCCTGAGCCTGCACAGGGTCCTGGAGCCAGAACAGAGGGTGATGGCTCAGGGAGATTATATGACATAAAGAAGGCTCAGAGTAAACCCAGAGGAGCTCAGAGTAAACCCAGAGGTCAGGCAGATGGAGACTCAGTAGAAGACCAATCAGGACCCCAGACACGGCAGCACACACTTACAATGCTAGCTACTTTGGAGGCTGAGGCAGGAGGATTGCAGTTCAGAGCTAGTCTGGACAATTTAGTCATACCATAGCTCAAAATAAAATTGTTGGGAATGTAGCTAAGTGGTAGATTCTAACCGGTTTCTCAGTACAAAGAAGGAGGAGGAGGGAGAAGAGGAGGAGGAAAATAGAGGGAGAGAAGGAGGCAGAAGAGGAGAAAAAGACCAAGCAGGAGGGAAGGAAAGGGGCAGCAGCTGAAGTGCCTCCAGCCCTTCCCTGACCCCTGGCCTGGCTTCTCATGCAGGTCCCTGCCCACTGCACTATGGTGGGTAGCACTTGACCTTCTCCAGCAGGGAGAGGAAGGGTAGACTCGAGGGTGGGCAGGCCCCCTTACGTGTTCAAGAATGTTCTGTGTTGTGCGGCTCCTGTTTATTTACTCAAGGACGTTCTGTTCTTATCTAGTCGGAGCCCGAACTGGGCCAAATGAAGTTTGCAGCCCACCCCTTCTGCTTTAGGACTAACAGCAGCCACTGGGTTATCTGGGGCCACCCACTGTATCAACCCTGGCAGAAAGACAACAGCTCCACTGATCTCTCCAGCAGTTGTAGCACGGAGGGCTGGTTATCACCTGAACTGGAGTTAATTTAAATTGAAAATTGCTGTAAATGTGAAATACCTGCCATACTTCAAAGACACATTATGAAAAGAAACATGTAATACCTCAGGAATAATTTTAGATTGATTTCATAAGATAATATCTTACATATATTGGGTTAACTAAATGTATATTAAAATTAATCGCACATTTTTGTTTGTTTGTTTTTACTTTCTTCATGCGGCAGCTAGAAAACAATTCCATGTGTGGCTCATGTTATGTTCCAATGACTGGTGCTGCTCAGAAAGCTCTTCCAGGAAGTGAAGATTTACCCTAGATACCAAATAATTGTCCTTCCTCAGACCCCTGTGCAGTCATGGGGAGAAAGAAAGATGCAACCTCATTTGTGCTTGGTGTTTCATGTGTTTTCATTTTGTTTCTTATAATAGTTGTTATTCTCTCCTCACATAACAATATTAGATGTAAAATTCAGAGGCCAAATTTTAACTCATGTATATTCAATTCCTGAGCCCATAATTTCCCAACACATGAATAATACTTTCTAAGATGCTTCTCCCTGACAACAACTTCATATCACTTACATTATCTTACTGGCTTCAAGAGAAAATCTTTTTAAAAAAATGTTTAGGTTTATTGGTACACTGTATATACACATCACATCATGACACACTCGATATTGGGAATTTGTACCAGTATGCGACACAATATAATTCTCCTTTGTTGCCATTCCCCTACCCACCCCAAAACCTCCAACCCCTAAATACATAAGTTTTGTTGCCCTTTTTTATTATCATCACATTTTTTCTTTACCCCTTATTACTCACACCACCACATTTCCCTTTGAATATTTTCTATTTCACAATAACCATCATACATTCTAGAACTATTAACATCTTCAGTTTCTCATACCAGAGCAAGAGAAAAAATCTTAAGACCACCAGTATGCTCATAAGCTAGATTCAAAAAAAATTTTTTTGTTTAAATTTGTAAAATGTCTTAAATACATGGCATGAAATTTAAAGGAAAAGGAATATTTACAGAAGTCAATCACCTGCTCCCACCTACTATCCCACCCCTGCCAACATCCTGGGTATCTGCCCAGTGATAGTAAAGACGCAAATACAATCTGAAATGTGTGCCAACACATAGCCTTTTAAAAATTCAAACACTGGCAGATTTTGCCCATATTTCATGTGTTGATTTCTATTCCTAACATTTCATCTTGAGACCTTTCCCGGCCCATACATAAAGAGATGTTTTTATCTGATATATGTCTGTGTAAATGAAAATAACTATAAATTACAAAGTCATATTCAAATCAGGAAACTGAGCCCAGAGAAGAAGCCATGTTTGCTTCAACAGTTCCAATGACAGAAGGTCAGCAGCCAAGGCCCCTGACCCGCAGCCAAGGCCTGCTTCCTTCTCGTGGCCCCATTTGTGAAATAGTGGAAATAATTCTACCACCTGGGAAACTGATATGGAAAATAAAGAAGCTAATGAAAGGTGGAAAGCATGAAGCAAACAAGAAACACCAGCGTTATTATTACTGAAACTGTTTATCTGGGTTACACCTGGGTAGAATTTTGAGCACTGTGAGGGAAGGGCAGAAACATTTGGGCAGGAGGCGAACAGGGGAGTAGTTTCCTCCTCTCAAATCATGTCACAAGAACATCACCCACTGTGTGCATAGCACTAGCCCTCCCCTGGCACTGTTCAACCCCAGGAGAATGATCTGCCTGCCTCTCTCGAAGAGCAGGATGTTCTGAAGAGTTCAGGTACAGCGGCCCATTCCCCTCAGTCCCTTCTCTCGCAGGCCACAATTGACCATAGGTCCAGGGCCCTAAAGCTAAGCCTTCTCAGGCAAGAAATTCCATTTACAGAGCCTGGACATAAATATAGATACTAGTCCTGGAAAACTGGACAGTGGTGAGTGGAAAACTTGCCTCAGCACAGGAGAAGCGAGTTGCTCGTGTGTGACCTGCAACAGCCTGACATTTTCCAGGCCCTGGCTCAGGACCAGCTGCAGAGAGCTGAGGGGCTTATGAAGCCACTGCTCCAGCCCAGATGCAGAGAACATCACCAACAACAGAAACCACAGCCTAAGTAGGTAGGCCCAAGGCCCTGGCTTGGGCCATGCTCAGGAGCAGCCAACTGGTCAAAGGCTCTCTGACACTGTTTCACTTCCGGTTATACCTATGCCCCAGGTGGCTGGAAATTGCTCTCCTTGCTGCTCTCTTAAGGGACCTAGAAGGGAAAGATAAGCTTTTAAAATCTCTAGAAAAGGAAAAGCAAATCCAGATTCACACAAGCTGGCCACCTCATCTAGACAGGCCCGGGATGTCTTTACCCAGTTTCTCCAAGAAGGCGTTGTGTTCCAAGATGGCGCTGTGCTCCAAAATGGCAAGGAAACTCGTGAGCTATGTGTGCACAAAGATGGAGCCTGCCAGGAAGTTTTCTGGTTCCTGTCAAAGCCCCTACGAGGCCCAGAGCCTGCAGGAAGACCATCTTTCTTTACCTTGGCTCCACAGCTGGCTAAACATCATGTTGCCTCCACCTGGGGAGATGGAAGATGGAACCACCCTTCCTGTTTAAAGAAAAGATGTGGGAAGAAATTTAAAAATATGCCACATAAATACTTCTATGTTTATAGCAGCCTTATTTACAACTGCCCAAAAACTAGACACAATTCTTCAAATAGGAATGGAGACAGGACATCAATGAGATGCTTCCCAGCAGGAAAAAAGGAGAAAGATTCTGTTGATGGCCATAAGGATGAATCACATGCTGAGTAAAAGCAGCCAGACTTGGAAGCCTAATGTCTGACTTCATTGTTATGATAACCTAGAAAAATCAAAACTATAAGAACAGGTGAAAGATTGCAAGGGTAGGAGCCAAAGTAAAAAAAAAAAATGACAATGAAAAGAGTACCACGGAAACTTGGAGTTCATGAATCTGTATCTTTGGTCTGGCTTATACACTAGGTACATTCTGTGAACCTGTAGAACATCACTAAAGTAGGAAAATTGCACCGTCACTGAGTTGTAAACTTTACACTTCCACTTGGGTCAGAAAAGCCGTATCTGGGAGTACACTCGTAAATTTCAAGTGCAGCAGCACAGACATGTCGTTTATTTTCTGTGAAACACTCGGTTGCCTTGCTGCTGGGAATCCTTCAAATGTATGATGGTACAATATTGCCAGGCTAGGAAATAGGATTTAACCATTTTGAAATGCATCATGTTTACATCAGTTAACATGGAAGCATTTTTCACTTCCATCAAGGTTAGCAAGATGCTGTTTTTTTTTAAGTAAACAACCACAAGTTACCAGTAGATGGTTCTTGTGTTTTTGGGTTTTTTGTTTTTTGTTTTTTTTTCCTTTTTGAGACAGGGTCTCGCTTTGTAGTTCAGGCTGGCTCTGAGCTCACTATGTAATCCAGGCAAGCCTCGAACTCAGCATTCTGCCTGTCTCTGCCTCCCAAATGCTGGGATTACAGGCGTGAGCCACCACGCCCGGCAGTTCTTGTGTTTGCATGTATGTATGTGCACACATTGCTCAGAGAGGGGGATGTGACCTGAGAGTGGCATCCTCAGGCAATTTTGTCCGTTGTGCAGTTTTTATCCTTATTGAAGACTTGTCTTGGTAAGTATTTTCCTCTAGAATTATTTTATCTAGAGTTTCCAAAGCTTTTCATCAGCATTCATAGACTTATTATTCACTTTCATATTATTATAGGTAGAAAAGCCAGCTAGACATATGTAGGTAGATAGGACTGGCCCTTAAAAGAAAACCAAAAAAATCAACTTGGAGGTTACTGCTGCCAGAGAAAAGCTACCCCCACCCATATAAGATAAATAGCTCATTAAAATTCCAAACAAGCAGCCATCAGATATTCCAAAGAAGGCTCCAACCTCCTGGGGTAAAAGGTTGACACCTTAACCCACCTCCCCAGAAAAGAGTCAAAGTCAAAATTCCTGTCTGATTGGGCCGGAGGGTTAGTTCAGTGGTTCTGGCGCCTGCCTTGCAAGCGCAAGGTCCTGAGTTTGATCCCCGGTAGCCACATATAATGCTGGGCGTGGAGACACGCCCACCAACAATCAACACCGCATACTACAATGCTGGACGTGGTGGCTCACGCCTGTAATCCCAGCACTCGGGAGGCAGGGACAGGAGGATTGCTGAG
>PVIC010021150.1:0-20604 GCA_004025085.1 Thryonomys swinderianus
GTCAGGAGGTTTCCTGCAAGCGGTTCACCTGGGGCAATCAGGAGGTTTCCAATCAGGACAGAGCTGGAGAGTAGGGGCCATGACCAGAGGAAACCACCTCGGCCAGAACACCATGATCCCTTCTCTTCAACAAGGACCCACTTGTAAATTCCCATCCCCTCCCAATATCACTGTCAAACTATCTTGTTGTTAACATATTAATTTGCTGATGAGGATGGGGTAGAAAAGCACTCACGATTCAATAATTTCTGGATACACCCATGAAAATCACTCAGAAATGTAATTTACTAATTTCCTTTCCAGCCAATTTGAAAACTTTATACTTTTTATTCCAAAGATAAATACCAGATGACAAAGAGCAATGGTATTGTTTGATGATACACTTAATAACTAAAAGAAGAGAAAAAGAAATTTCAAGAAGGGTATAGAAAGATTAATCAATTAAAAGGGACCCAAGGAAAGAGTACTTAGAATTCTGAATCAGATGGGTGGAATCAATAATTTAGGTGGTATAATTTATTTTCATTATCAGTTTATTTTAGTTTTCAAGTTATTCTACAGTAAGCTTTTACTGTATTATTTTACCATAATTTTCTTTTAAACATCATCAATTTCTAAGTTCGTAATGTTCAAATCTTCAGTTTAGCTTTTTCAAAGCATCTTTATTCAATAAACAAATTCAGTTAGGAGGAACTCCATTAAAATTTCATAATGAAATTGACAAAAGCACAGTCCTAAAGTTTTATATATGGCAATGTTCTTGATGCACAGCAATAATTTTAATAAGATTTCAAAAAGTTTGAACTCCTAACGAGAGGTTGAGATGTCATAGTCCATTTTGTAGTCTAGGGGTTAATGGCAGAGGAAACCGAAATGGAGAGACTTGCTAAGAATTTAGGAGAGGAAATTACTCAGTGCACAGAGGACAGCGAGGACTGTAACGCAGATCCACCGGAAGCTGGTCATCGATGCACGACCTCTGCCCAGACAGACAGGCAAGGAAGTAGGTCAGGAGTAGGGAGAGCCGGGCTGCCAGCTGCAGTACTGTGTTCCAGACAGGTGAACCGGAATCGCCCTTGTCCATTTAAATGTGACCCCCTCACTCCCCAGAAGAGGACCTTAATCAAGTGTGTTTTCTTTTCCAAATTTGAGTTACCTCCCGTGTTGCGGCATGGAGACGATGGTCCTCGCTTTGTAAGGTTTCTCTGAGGACTCTTGGAGGTGATCTGTGTGCTGCCCTGGTCAGCAGGTCGGGAGCGCTGGGCAGGTGCTGAGACGGGTGGTCCTCGCAGTGTTAACTGCCGCCAGGTACCTGAGGCCCCATCTAGGCTCAGCTCCTGAAGCAGAGACCAGATGAAAAAGCAGTGAATTCTCCTAAGGCTCTCTCTGATTCTGGAAAACCTCACTTTCTATAAATGAACTGAACTTCAACAAACCTAGCAAGATACAGGAAAAAAAGAAGAGGGGATACAAATGGCAAATGACTTGTCCCTCACTCCTTATACTCATCTAAGATCTGGACATATTGAGAGCAGCAGAAAATTGTGTCAGTGATTCTTAAGCAATTCAGCAAAAAGAAGGGGAGAGGGAGGGGGAAAGTGGCTGTAAACTTCATAATGGATAATAGCAGGAAAAACTATTTTGTTAGTGCTTTTTTTTTTTTTTACCTGCAAAGGAAAAGGTAACCATTCAATAAAAATGTCATGTGATCCTGTACTATTTTTATTAGCAGTTAGATGGCATAAATATCTGATACCATAGAAGGATAACTGATCGTAGACAACAGCTGTCATGTCTCCCAAGTACACAAACTACAACTTACATCTTCACTTAGTACACATCTCTTCCCAGCGTGTCCTCACTCTGCAGGCAGCCGCTGTGCTGTTCAGTCCCTCAGTGAGTTCATATGATACTGGAAGGCTCATAGCACAGACCCTAGCTTGTGAAACTTGCACTTATCTTTTTCATTTCCTGATGATAATAATAAACTGCTTTTCAATTATTATTTCTCATTTTGTCCACATATTTCAGTGTGGCTCCCGAATACTAGTAGTGTAGATACTGAATATTCCATTTGATCTAATCATTTCAGAATCAAATATTTTTCTTTATTTGCTGTGTGAATCATAATTATCTTTCAACATTCAAGTTTAAAAATGTTGGTCATATCCATCTTCTGAATTTTCATTTTCTTTCAGTTTCTTCTGTTTGTTTCAGTTTAATTGCAAACTCATAATGTTTTTTACTCTTTTTGATTTATTTTTTGGACATACCTTTCTGAGAAAGTCTGATTTGAAACTGACCTATATTGTAGAGTACTGTATTCATTATAGTTTATTTTTTACTTAACTGAGGTAAAGTGTGTACAATATAAAACAACTACTTGCATCATTTTAAATATACAACTCAGAAATATTAAGTATATTCACATCGATGTGCAATCAACTGCTAGAACACTTTTCATCATACAAAGTTGAAACTCTTCTCATTAACAAGACTCATCTCATTGGCTTCCACTGGAATAAACATCAGCCAATCCTGGGTCATCATTGAGCTCCTAATAATATCACAGATTTGAAAAGGAGCTCCATATAGGAGTCAGGACGTTGACAGACTTTAAAGAGACACTATGCCTACTTCTTGCTTTTGCGTATAAGGGAGCAAGGAGAGAGCTACAAATGCACATGTTATATATGCAACCAAACCAAAACACAGCAAAGAGCTCTACACAGTGATGTATTTGGATAAATTACTTCATTCATAAGGATTAATCTGTAAGTTTTTATATAATCCTAAACACTAGAATGAAATATGCTGTCTTGCTAGAAAAATGACTACTGAATGTCAGTCTGCATGGTATGAAAGATGCATCCACTTCACTTTAGTTTTTTGTCATTTTAATGATCTTATCTCAGAAATTAGGTACTAAAACTACAAGAAATGACTATCATTGTTGTTATAATGTGTCCTCCCTTAATGTCTAAGTAGGATAACTTGTTTGGTTTTAATTTCCCCACTCCAACTACAATCAAAACTTTTTCCTGAAACTTCCATCTCTAAAGGAAAATAGCACCATTATGGCTGTGGTACTAACATTGCAAAATGGAGTAGACTATCCTTTCTTACTTCAGAGTGGTTTTTACACTGTTACATTACACTAACTGGTCCCAATCGCAGGAACTCAGTGAAAAATTATGTAATTCTAAGAGTCTTTAAATTATAGTATTTTACAGAACATTTAAAAGTAATTATTAGCATAGTAATTAGCATATAATAAATATGTTTAAATGTCATTAAATACTTGTATACTTATGATTGTGTACCCATTTGGCAGCATATTTTTAAATTATAACTTTCATTATATAATTATTGTGCTTATCTACTAGCCTCCTGAAACCTTAGGAACACAAAAGCTATGTAGAAATACAATTAATCTTATTCAAATATCAAAGCTTAGTGTTAAATGTTCGAAAAGTGCTTTATAGAAAATTAGACATAATTTTGGGGTTAGGTAGAGCAAACACTTATTAAAACTGAGAAGTCACACCACCAAACCCACAAAGAGATGCAAACGCTATGGTGTTAATTTAGGTCAGTGTTATAAATCAAGTATAAGTTTTTCCAATGATACTAGGCAAGAGGAAAATACTTGCTTTGTGAGTAAGAAGAAAGAGAGGGTCAAGGATCCTATAGAATATTTTGACGTGCTCACACTTCAATTTCCAGTTGAACTTCTTCAGATACAGTGATTTGCAATCACCTTATTCTACCTGAATCAGGAAAATGTACAGTGGAATGTAAATAATGTATACTGTATTTAGAAAAACAATGTAAATACTTTATAGACTGTTCAGTAAATAATGTATATACTTAGAAAAACACTATCAATATTTCATGGACTTCTGGGCCACTGTTAAGGTTCAGATTAAACCTTTGAGTTTAGAAAACACTGTGTTTATTAAAACTCAATTTCTTCCACCCAATAGAATTGTGCAAGGCTCTGGATAAATTGTCATATATAAACTATAGTTCTACTGCAGTCACTGTATTAACTGTACATTACGTTTTCTACTAAAATCTATGAACTTCAAAGTCTGAGAAATGTTTTATTGTTCCAAAATACACACAAAATTTTCTTGTCAGAAGCTTGCCAACCTTACCAATCCCATTATAAATTCATATTATACTCTTGATCCATTAGGATTACAAATTGAGTCACATATTTCTAGTAATAATGTTTATTGTTCTCAACCTTTGATTCCACTATAGAAATTAATTTAATTCATTTTTCCTCTCACAATTGCACCATTCTTTAATTTATACAGGTTATCTAATAAAGCTATAAAAAACTTTTCTTTTTGCTTTTTTTTTCTTAAACACAGCTAAAAATATACTTTGCATGTCTGTCCTTTTAGTTCTTCAGCACTGTGGTGTATCATTGCAGATTCATATTTAATATTCAATATCTATTGTTGAATTCTCATAAAGTGCCAGTAAGTGCTCATATGCTCTAATTAATAGGCATAGTGTGAAGGCCATAAGCAGCCTCACAGAGGAGAACAATGAACTCACAGATCACAGCTGCAATCCACCAGAGGTTGGATGTGAACATTCCCTCCTCAACTGCTGAGTATTTCAAGCAGGAGGAGCAGCTGGCGAGCGAACAGAGCCCGGGATGCAGGAACAGTTTGCGGGGCCATAGAAAAACTGTGGATGTCAAATGCATATCAAATAGTACTCTATACCAACTGGTTAACAGTGTTTATCTCTAAAGACACAGAATAGAAAAGTGGACACTTCCTGGTAAACTAAACTAGCATCTACATGGATAAAAGAATACTTACCTGGACATTTGAAGTCTAGTGAGTATCTTCAAGGTATTGGGGTAACAGGTCAAGGACAGGCCTATCTAGAAACCTGATCTGCCCAATGATGTTTTAAATATATCACCTGTGTGTTGTTGTGCCATCACCAGCACAGGAACTTCGTCCATTTTTCTAAAATAAGATCAGTTCCTATAAGAGTTTAAAATTACACATTGCTTTACAAATTACAGAATATTATATGCATCTATTGTATTGGACTTTTAACCCTAAGAAATAGATAGGTTTTATATTTCAAAGTTGAAGAAATTGAGACACAGAGGTATTATTAATAAAATTTATATTCAGATAAAAAGCAAGTTCTTGAACCCTGATTCAATATAATCCATGGGAAATCTCTTTCATAAAGTTGTGAAAGAAGTGAGAAAGAAGTGAAAGGAAGGAGGTAGAGGGAGAGAACGAGGAAGAAGGAGAAAGGAAAGAGCAAGGAAATGAAGGGAAAAAGCAAACCAAGCCTTTAGTGTGGAAACGTATCCCAGTGTCTTAGAATTTCTGCACCATTAAGATTGAGCATTTATTAAGCTCAAGCATTTATTAAGCTCTTAGTTACTAAAACAAAAAGCAAAGTGACGAAAATAATTAAAAACTTTTTAAACACATTGTCAAAGTCAGGAGTTACTTTCAAATTGCCTACCTCTAAATATTGGATGCAATAGAAAAAAAATTGGAATTTACATGGGCTTGGTTATTAAAAACCTGAAGTGTTTCCCAAACTCAGAAAAACAGTACTTTTACATTTTAAGCAATTTTTAATTGTAACCCCAAGGTTATAAATATTTACCTTCACTTCATTTCTGTTACAGCCACTTAAAGTTCTCCTTTTACCGCAAGCCAGGCAAGGAATAAACAAAATTAGCTAATTGAACTAAGCAATAGCTTCTCAACGTAGATCAGTGCTCATTTCTAACACAGTTTATATTTTCTAAATTCTAGAAATGAGAGTAAAAGAAACCGTTCTCGCTTGTAGTTTCTGCACATCAGCAACAGCAGAAGTGACAGTGATCACAAAAGGACTGGCAGTCTCTTGACCCAAAAGTGTACCTGTGAATACTCACTGGCCCATTTATGCGCTTGATCAGTTTAGCAGATTGTTGAAGTTGACCACATTTGAACCAAATACATTGCCCACCACACTGAAAAGTTATGTCTATATGAATGCCTACTGCATAGTTTTGTCACCAGCTGGGTCTGACCTGGTTCTCAAAGCTGAACTAAGAAATTTAATTCACCTTTGTTTAGAATACATCTGCAGGTCTCCGTTAGAGAAAAAGAATTTCAAGCAAGCCTGAGTAAGAGGCATAGAGAGAATTATTAAGAGAGTTAGGACTCAAGAGTGGAATGTGGGCACTTGGAGAAATGAAGCACATTATTTCTTGAAACAGGGATATCTATGTTTGTCTTGAAAGGATGGAAGTACCCAGGAATAATCTCAGTCCCACCCCCTACTCCTTGAAGTACCACCTGGTTCTATAGGTATGGACAGTTTTGTTTTTCCTGTTTTTTTTTAATAGGTAATTGAAACATACTTTTATTTCTCTCAACCTGTTTCTTTATCTTAGTACCAGCTTCCTATTCTTTGCTTTCTCAATTAAGCCAATTTATGGGCTTTGACAATTCCTGAAGAATTTGGAGTGTGATGGGTCTGTAAGGAAGAATCCTAAATTTAACCAAAGGTAAACAATTGCATTGGGTAATTTCCACTGGGTGCTAGAAGTTGCAATCTTTTAAAAAAAAAAACAATTTTGATTAAGATTTTCTAATATCTTTTCTTAGTTACTTTTTTATTTTTATTTTTTTATTTATTTTATTTTATTTTTTTTTTTGAGTAGGAAAATTTTATTGAGAGAGAGAAAGCTTCTGCCTTAAGAGAGACAGAAGGGGGGCCCGGAAAGTGGGTAACCCACTTTTTTATTTTTTTGATCCTACGTTAATTCTATATATACCCAAATATACTATGATTTTTACTAAGTTTCAATAGCATAGATTAGGAGCTGTCTCCAGCTTAGCTAACTGAATCGGTAATTATTGCAATTCAACAAACTCTGAAAGCTGTTACGTTTTTATCAATGTTATCTAAAATTTTCTAAAGATATCTATCCATGAATATTTTATGGAATCAGAAGATATAAACAAAATCTTTGCCTACCACTAGGCAATCAATTTCAAAGAATGGATTATTATTTAAAATTTTAGAAAAAATGTTTTTCATTAAAGGGAGTTTAAATTGATATGGTTTCACTAATATAAAGTGAGATAATATGTGTGCAAATGTTCTTAAAAGCATATACTATGTTTCAGTATTGATTTTTATTTTATATGAAGTGTCATAGAAAAATACATTGGATGTTTAAAGTTTTAGAAGATTTATTACTGTTGTGGGCCAGGGATTTAGCTCCTTGACATTGTGCCTGCCTCACAAGTGCAAGGTCCTACGTTCAGTCCCTAGTACAGCAAAAAAAGACAAAATACATGATCACTATCAAGAGATGCATCACCACTGATTCCCCTCAAAAATAATAAAATGGTACAATTGGAACTGGTGGGCTATCCTTTCTAGTCACTTACCTGCACCTAGGCCACGACCGAGGGCTAGACTTCCCTCCCCCGCCAACATCAGTCCCAAGGCCTGCTGCTCCTACTGCCCCTAGGACTCATGTGTCAGCTCTTTCTGCATGACCTCTCCAACCTTTCTTCACTCGAAGCTTACTTAAGGTTCATGTGTAGATACTGCATCCCATACATCGAATTATAACAGAGTGAAATTTTATCTGTGATAGATACAGAACACTGTCACTCATAATTAGCCATGCTCGGGAAGAACCAACGGAAGGCACGCTGGCCCTGGTCCAGTGTTTTAAATTCTTACACCGATGCTCTCAAGCACTCCTGCATTTTTCTTCCCTGCAGCACAAGCCTGCTCGCTCAGAATATCCTGTGATTTGTTTAAAACTGTGCTCCTTTTTCCTCACTGCCCTGTGCCACATTCGGTTCTTTGTTACACAAGTATCTTTTGCCTAAAACCATTTGTTTTAGTTTGAACTTTCATTGAGCACCTGGAACATCTCCTTTAAATACACATATGTCTGTGTACAGTCAGTACACCAATTAATATATCAGTGATCAATCAATATATCAGTGATTTGTGCATTCATTTATTTGGAAGAAAAAGTGCTTAGTGATGCCAATAACATTAAGAGAATCTTTGACGGTATTTGTTTGGCAAAACTTTCCTCTCCTTTGCAGAGCTGCCCTGCTTTTCTTCACCGTTACTTAACAACTCTACAACGGCTTCTGATTGTTGTGACAATTTTTGATAACTTCTCTCTTTCCTCAAAGTTCAGTCACCCTTGCTCTCATATGAAAGGGTTCAAACGATAACAAGCAAGTGAGAATAATGTCTGAGAAAGACCTCTGCTGAGAGGCAGACCTTGTATAGATACTCGGAAGGGTTAAAGGCAATCAACTAGGACTTGTTTGTTTCAAGATATTTGACTCCTGAGCACTTGTTACCAATGGTCAGTTATGTCTAAGTGCTCTGGACCTGCTTCATTGGTCCTAAGGAGATTTTGGGCCAAGAGGAGAAACAAATCCTTAAAATCTGCATGGCTAAGGCTTTATGTATTATATAAATGTAGGCATGAGTTTAACAGGAACACTCACACCTGTACCTGTACACACATAATGATACGCACCAGCACATATTAGCTACTATAACCAACAAATTGATTCTTTGAATATCAATTCTTATATTGTGATTATGTTTTATCACTAGCTGTTAGTTTCTACTTTTAACTTAGCTAACGAATTGTATATTTGTGTTGTTGGCAAAGTCAGTTTAGTCTGTTGAGTATCTAATAAGGATTCTTAAAATAAAACGTTTAGTTATTAAAAGAAAACAAAAGATAAGCTAAAATTGTAGGTCAGTTCTGAATAGAAAACTGTGGGGTCTGTGTTTGTATGTGCACAGCAATTAATTAATCCAGTTTTAGAGAGGAACTCAAAATTTCAGTAACCTGCCTAAAAATACACAGCTAATGAATGTGGAAGTCAAGAACCAGTCCTTGGTTCCAGGGTTACATTTCTTTGTAACTTCACCTTAGAAATAGAAAAGAAGACAGAGGAGTAAACCAGTCTGTGGAAGATGACTTCCTACATGATGCATTCACTGTGATAGAAATGCAAATGGATAATGCACAGAGAATGATGGCCACTACAGAAGAGAGGTCAAGTTCGTTTGGATGAAAAAAACCGAAAGACACTCACGACAGGTTTTTTGTTGTTGTTGTTTAAGGCATTAAATGAGTGTTTTGCAAAATATCAAGAGAATGAAGGCAATTCTGAAAACAAACATTCTGAGGTGATATAGGAAAAATAGAAGTCTTGATCTGTCTAGATTGTGATCTCACAACATGGAGGCATGGAATCGGGAACTGAAGGAGCACATTAGAAGTTTTACTGGAGACAAGGACAGAAGAATACTTCTGGCCTTTCAGGAACATCCCATATGGGTGGTGGCCAAGGCCCTTTGTCAGGGATAATTATTACCGTGGAGTCACAACAGTGGTAAAACCTGGGTGAAACTACAATCAACTTCCAGGATTACAGACATAACCACTTAGTTTATATTGACCCAGTAGGGAAACAAATCGTGTGGGAAGGGACTTTGAAGAGAATAAGGGCATAGGAAGAGACAGGTCTAGATGTTCTGGTCATGTACTTGGATATCTAATGCCTGTCTGGACTTCCTGGCCCAGATGATGCTAATTACACTTTACTCTCCAGTTGCTGGAGGCAGGAGTCTTGGCCATTGGGTCTCCATCTTGAGACCTGGCCTTCCTTACATGTGGCCTCCAGCCACAATTCTGACTCTTTATTTTTGTGCCAACTTCCTTGAGGGCCCAATCAGTCTCTGACTCTATATTCATTTCTACCTAATGTAGATACTTATAATAAAGTGAGAAACACCTTGAAAGTCATGCTGGGTAGAAAAAAAAAATGACAGAGAGATGACAGGAAAACTCATAATTTTAAAACTTTGTTTTAATAAAAGCTTCAGATTGTTAACAAAAACTTCTTTGAAAATTCCAAGGCAATTTTAAAGACACATTAAACCTGAGCCATTACCTTCTGTACCATGTGTAAATGGATTCAGGACACTCCCTTTGGAGTGTAAGTGGATCTAGACTACTTCCTTTACTTATAATGGGCATTTTTCACCTAGAAACAAACTGTCCCTTTCCACCTGTAATAAGTAAGAGTTTTTCCTTACTAGGTAGACTTCATCTGGGTCACTTTTGCTGACTCTCACCCCTGAGGGAGCCATTCCCCTTGCCCTCCAGAAAGAAGAAATTCATCTGCAAATCAAATGCCTTCTTTACCTGGAATCACTATTTCTTCAGATTTCTATCCCCAAATCTCGCATATGTAACTAGCTTCGGGTCATAAGGGCTTTTTTTCCCTTTCAAGGTCCCCATACTCTACATTTCTGAGTGTGTGCTTTTAAAATTCCACCTAGTATCTTTTTATGTCTTTTGAAAACTTCCTTCTTTGATGAAAGTGAATGAATCTACAACTCGTCCCATGGTTGAGGTGAATCAAGTTTGATAATTTCCACTTCGGAGATCTCCTTGGATCTTGTCCTGCTGTGAGCAGGGTGATGGTGTCCCAGATCAGTTCCTATGGTCTTGTTCTTGACAAAGGAAGCATAAGAGGTGGGGATGATGGTGAAGAAACAGCCTATAGTTTAATCACCTGGAGGAAGCAGGTTCCTGCACGTGAAGAGGAAAGTGGCCAGAGCCCCGAGGGCACTGTGTTTAGGGAAATAAAATGGTTATGCCAAGTCTAGGCCACCTCCTGCCAGATCTTCTAGACCATGACTGATAAGGGTCTGAATCATGTCAGCTGTGTCTATTGCACATGTGATTTCCCATAATCCACCCTGTTATAATTGGGTATTTGACATGCAGTCTACATACGTGACCCATCAGTGACTTCAGGTCAAGGAAAACTGCTGCAGGTCATGTGGGATGGGTTGATACACGTGTCATCATTTGGAATTAAAGAGATTTTTCAGGATAGCCTCAGTCATCTGTATATTTTTTTCTCCAGCTAAGTATATCTTAGGACAAAGTTTGGGAGATTGGCCTGGGACAGTGCCCAGGTTTAGCAGTATGGAAGGGACTGGTCCCTACCCGAACTGTACCATCTATGTTATAGGAACAAAACCACAAACTTCCAGGTAGACAGTGACATAAGGATGTTTACTGTAGTTATAATAGTGTTACTGCAAGGACCGGTTAGTATTTCATTAGTGCCCACTTTCCTGGCATTCCACATAGCATGCCAAAGGACTCTCAGTAACACAGCAGTGAGTTCATTACTCCCATTATCTGCAGGGAAAAAGTGAATATAACAGTTAAATAATTTGCTCAGTATTAGAAAACTAAACATGGCTGAAGATCTGAACCTCTTTTTCTGAAACCAGAAAATGGTACCTCTAAGAATTATGCTAACTAGATATTTAATTTCAAATGTTATTATTAGTGATAGCATTCCAAAATTATTAATTTACCTACCATTTAAGACTTCAGCATAGATAATAAATTATCAATTTCTCTACAGTGTACATTGAAAATACATGATAATAATAAAATATTTTAATGATTCAAAAATTTTTGCTGAGCCTTATTGTGGCCTTATTTTGCTGATAAATCACCACAAAAAGAAAAGCAAACAATGAAATCAGATGAGCACATTTTTCACACAATTTACCAAGCTAAGCCTTTTTCAAGAAAGCCAGTTATTTGGTGTGTGTATGTGTGTGTGTGATTTAAAGCCTTTGTTTTCCTGGGTAGAAATAGGGTAGCCAGCCCCCAGAAAGGTTTCTTCAGAGCTGCCACACTCAGTGTGTACATTTTGTACACACAAATGTACATTTTACAATATCAGATTAGAGATTGTGCCAACGCAGCCCACAGGACTGATCCCTCACGAGACAGAGAAGCGGTTAGGCTGTCGCGAGTATCACTTGGCACATCCCTTTCATGTGGTAAAATTTACAGTAGGAAAGTCAGGGATCCAAAAGAGAAGCCGGGCCACATGGCCAAGGGGGAAAAGACTCTGCGCGCCAACCGCATGTTAATTCCTGCTGAGCAGCTCACTGAAGTGGTAATAATACAAAGACCGGCCGCTGGCCTTGGCTTTCGCAGCTTTCAGTGTAGATCGTCTCTTCCCGTCAAGGACACCATTCCAAGTGAGGCCGCAGCCTCGTCTGAGAATTCTGACAGCTAAAACACTGCACCTCCACCGGGAAGCACCGCAGTGCCCCCTTCATTCCGAACATTTATCATCTTCAACATTATTTATCTAAACATAATTTTCAGATAATTGTTACTTTGAAGTTTTTTTAGACACCCAAGTTATGTCTTTACTATAATGGAAAAATTAATATAACATATTTTTTCATAAATCTGTCTCATTTCAGCAATGAATGCTTTATGAATAAAAAGAATGGAAAACAAAGGCTTCATGAATGTGGTATTTATTCCAGAAATCTGAACATGGGTCACATTCTCCTTCAAATGCAATTTTGATAAAGGACTTGATTGAGTTTCTAATATCTGAATCAAATGTGCCATACAGTAATACATAGAACCTGTTATACACCTTCGTCAAAATATTTTAGCAATATAGATGATGGATGATAGATGACAGATAGATAGATAGATAGATAGATAGATAGATAGATAGATAGATAGATAGATAGATAGATAGAAATACACATATAGATATTTTAGCAAAATTTCAGTGGGCCAAAGTCTCTAGATAAATATTCTACAAAGAGGCGTTCCAAAATTAACCCTCCCAAATTTGATTATCTCTGAGTTCACAGAATAATCAAGTTTAACAGAAAGCATTATCACATGCTTCCTCCACATGACTAGTCACAAGCTCACTCGGAATACGGAACAAAGCGACTAAAGTCGTTCTGTTTCTCTCACATGCTGAATGGAAAAAAATCAAAGTTGAAGTCAAGTTAAAACTTTCACAGTTGTGTTTCACTTTACTGCCTCTCAGTTCCTCCTCTTCATTAGGACTAAGCTGATCTGCGCTTGCATAAAAGATCTTAAATTGTAATAGGAAGAATATTGACACATGAAATATCTTATCATTGCTCCTTTATAATCCAACCAGGCACATCATTACTCTGTGATAACACATTAGCTTTTCCTTCAACGCTATTTCATTCATTGGTGGGTGTACAGTGTTAACATGGGAGGCACAATGAGGGCCGAGGGGGCCACCCTCTACCTCTCCCTTGCACCTGTGCGGGGCCAGGGCCACCCCACCCTTCATCCTAAGGCCTGTTCTCTATCCAGAGCGAAGGAAATGAAATACCCCTGTACCCTCCCTGAAAAATTCTGGAGTGGAACACTGGGACCAGGAGGGCCTGAGCCACCCACAGTAACCTTTGTTCACTTGGAGCTGACTGACAACTCAGGCATCCCGACTGCATCTCAGGTTCAACTGTTACAGAGTGAAAGGACATTCATCATAGAAACAACTGCCGTGACTCAACACTCTTGACAGTCACACTGTCAATCGTGCCTGGGAGAAGACCCAGTGGGAGGCACGAGGTCTGACAAATTTTAAATCCATATACACAGTGCCCTCCACACTACTGTGATTCCCTTCCCCCCTGCAGAAGCTTCCTCATTCTTACTGTCACCTCATGAACACATTCCACACAAGGACCCAGAAACTGGTAGGGAGCCGCATCACCCTGAGTGACAAAAGCGTTTTATAAATTTAAAAATGGGTTATGCTTCTGTCTTAGTCACTTTCTTTGTTGCTAGAACAAAGTAACTGACCTCCACAACTTAAAGGAGAAAAGGTGATTTGGGGTCAGTTTACAAATTGGCTGGGTCCAAGGCAGGACTGGATGGCAGAGGAGTAAGACCCAGAGACATTATTCACATCATGGTGGTCCAGAAGCAGAGAAAGTCAGGGGTGGGACCAAGACAGGAGATGCCCTCTTCCCAGTCACGCCCAGGGGCCACCTCTTCTGAGAAGACCAAACTCTTCAACTAAAAGACAGGTAGAAAAAAAAAAAAAAACTCATAATGACCTCCCAACTGTCCAACCTATGATCTCATGAGGTTTTGGGGGGGGGGGATTGAACTATAACAGATTCTAAGATACAACAATTATATGAAATACATACAGCCTTTTACAACTTAAAAATTCCTAATGGGGCTTTTATCTGCTGGTCAATGTCTTCTTTCTCTATGTCATTTTGTAGCCAAGAAGATGAATAAAAGCAATTGAAGGATGTTGCTGTACATTCTGCCTCGGCTTTGGCCTGCTCCTCCCGGCTCATCTCTTCCTCAAGAAATATTTACTGTTCAGCAAGGAGAAAACAACTTTGTAGGAAAGTAGCTACAGTTGCAGAACAAAAGTTTTTATAAAATCAATCTTTTATTTATTTTACACAATATCATGGGACCTTCATGTATTTTAACAGTATAAGGTGTACATAACAGAATGCTATGTTTTATTTAATAATATTAATAATAGAAGCGATTTATTTATTTAGTAATAGAAGGGATTAGCAAGTGATACCATAGCATGATTTCTTGAAGTAGGCCAGGGAGCCGGACTCCAGGCTCTGCCACACAGAAATCATTTTACAAGTTATGCAAGACTGATGGTCATCATGGAAGTGTTACAGTTACCCACCAGATGGTGACCCCAAAAGTATATGAGTTGAGGTCTCAAAATTCCCACCAGGGTTAAAGTCCCACAGTTCTTTTCACTGTCTACAAAGTGTGCAAAACATGGAAATGAAGAATGTATGCTCTAAGGTTATCTTAGTACTTAAAAATACAAATCATAGAGAGTGAAGGACTTTGGGGAATGGAAAAAACATAGTGAGAAAAGATGAAAGAATTGGTAAGAACAAAGACATAGAAAAAATAAAATCTTGGCAAGTTTAATCAAAAAGAAAAAGCTCAATATTTAAATGACAAAGGTGTTCATGTTCTAAAACAAAAACATTTTAACACACCTTTCTAAATATCCAAAAATGATGGAAGAGGTAAGAAGTGTTATTGTATTCTTACAAACTGTTGTCGTATTTCAAAATCCCCATTCAATTTATAAATACTTAGGCAATAATGATATATTAAATGAAAATATACAACTTTAACATCTTTATAGGCTTAACCTACTATTTGTCTAATAGGTTCAAGTAAATAGATATTTATTCTAAACTAAGGACTTTGTCATTTTAGAATTTGAAGGGTTTTTGGAGATCATTTTGTAACCCATACCACAAATTGGAACTGAAAAAGGTTTTTTTTTTCCCTTAAAAGCAGCTATCTTCTCCAGACTTACTGGGTCCTCAGGGGTAAACGGCCACGGTACCTCTTGGTGAGTGGACAGATTGTCTCATTTCTTTAAGCAAGAGTGACAGAGCTCTGTGTGTTACAAGGCATGAAACAAGGCTCAAATAGTCTACTGTCTCATTCTATTTTCTATCCCCACTGTTTCTTGCTTGAAAAAAGCCTTAACACAACTATAAAAGGTGAAATGGTAATTTCAGGCAAAGTGGACTTCCATCTCCCTCAAGCTAGGTTTGGAAAAAAATGTCCCCCTTTTTACAAGAATAAATGGCCTCTTTTGATTTGATCAGTGGTAAGCAAATGTTCCTGAGCCTATCCTCCTAAGGGATCAATAACATTTTGACTCAATCTGTTAATTATTTAGATGAGCAGACATGAAAACAGAAAACCCAGGGATTTCATTAAAAAAAACAAGCACATATTATTATTAGAAGAAATATGGAAAGAATATAGGACTTACCTTTAAGCCTCTCCATTTATTCTCTTCACTTAAATACATTTGCATATATAACAAACTTCTTTAATGGATGAAAGCATTTAACAGAATTTTAAGCTTCTAATTTAAAGCATAAAAGAGATAAAAACCATGTTTGAAAAGTCACACAAAAATAAATGTGAAAAAATAATTTTTGTGTACTTAGTGTTTAAATATTTAAAAAGCAAAATGGCAAGCAATAGAAATCATAGTCCAGTTTAAACATTATGTCCAGATTTCTGCTTTTTAAAATTCTGTTTAATTTCTAAAAGATACTACATGAAACTACCATTTGGAAGTCATGAATTGAAGTAACCATAAGCACCAGGTACCTATCGACAACAGAGAACCACTTCAAACAGGCAAAAATGGTAAGGGGTAATATTTGATTGCAGCACAAGTATCATTTTGAGTTTTTACTAGGTATTGTTTCATGGTGATTTACATTCTACAAAGTTAAGCTAAACACAATTTGGCACTTCTGAGATAGCAATATAAATCAACAAATAGCAATAAAAACAACTTTCATTTATTTCTTGAAGGACATAGCTCATCTTTCAATATACTGTGGCTGTACACTTCAATTAATGTAATTAATGAATCTCCCATAGTGAATTTATTTACTAACTAAAAAAGTCAAGTTGAATAGAAAATATTAAAGCCTGTCATAACCTCCAAGTGATGCTAAATCTTAGGAGTTGGTCGTGTCCCCTAGAAATGTATAATGATATTGCTAAATAGGGGAAATGCGACCAGCCACAAGAAAAATCAGGAAATCATGTAAAAACACTGACGTAGGGCTGTGTGAAAACAGAAACAGAGGTTGTAATGATGTTGGCACACAGAGGGAAGGTGGGAGTCTACTGGAAACTGGAAAGGAGAGGAAATAGCCTAACCAGAGAGGTTTCAAAGGAAAGGCATCTCTCTTGACATCACTGATTTTATTATTATTATTATTACATGTTCTCACAGAACAGGATGATTATGTTCATTGTGGGAGGTAGGTATGTATATATAACATATCTTATTATCCTTTTTTTTCTATTTGCTCTCCTTCTTCCTTTCCTATTTGCAATAGATCTGTCCATTTCCTATTTCATACTTGAGTGCAGCCCTCTGAACGGAGAGATAACACATTAATGTTGTAAGTTATTCTGTTTTTGAAAGCCCAAGGAGACAGATATGTTCACAAATAAGCCCAACACCAAATATTTTAAAGAAATATTCTAAAATCCTTTACTGCTTCATATTGGAAATCATATTAGTGATCACATTAGTGATCATTAACATAATGACCATCTAGGTAAGTTCAATAATGTTGCTCTTAAGAGGTCAACTAGCAAGACATCAGATAGGACTAATATTTTTTGAAGGACAGAGAAATTTTTTTGATTTTTGCAGTTCTTAATAGGTGCATATTATATATTTTTTGTTTTTTAGAAAAGAATTTCCTAGGTCTCTATCATGTGAGTTCTGTTGCTTACCTGATTTACGTTAGACATCATTCACTCCTTCCAAGGTAATGCAACACTCACTTATATCCAGTAGAGGGGAATTAGACTTTTATTCAGGAGGAAATGGCATACTAATGAACAAAAAGAGAGCTTGTAAAAAAAAGAGAGAAGCTCTTAACTACAGTCTTTTTTGAGTTTGTGGCATGCAGGAATATCTCGACTGTTGTCCAAGACATAAGGATAGAATAGAAGGTAAATGTCAGAATAATACGCCAGAGGGCCATGTTTACACTTGGGCCATTCTTAGCAGAAATGGTGTATATCTCAAGAATTCCAGTCCAAAATCACAGTACGTAAAGTGAACATCCACCGTATTTCTAGTAAATATTCTGACATTAAATAAGCATAATTTATCCCCACCTCTCTTCCTGTCCAAATTTGAATTCCAACAGATTTATCACCTTCAGATTCTATCAATCAATAACAGGTTATAATTACACTGTAGGGAAAACAAAGTTGGAAGGAACTTCATCAGGTTGAATAACTCTGAGACTGGTTTCCTTGTAGATGGGCTGGTTTTGATCTGTTACTTGCCGTGTATGGCAGGTCAGTACTGAGGCAAGTTTTTCAAGGACCAGAGGAGAGTGGTGCTAAATGAGCCTCGCGGGCAACATGTTCTCTCGCTGCAGCGTCGTTAGACTTCCCTGGCTTGAGCCTTCGGGCCCGTGTCCACACACACACACCATGCTCCCATCTGCCCACGCAGCAGGCTGATGTAACAACAAACCAATCCCACCCCGGGTATTGATTTACACTCGCTTCTCTTTATATCAATCTAAGCGAAATCTCTCCTTCGGACTTCTCATCCTCACTTTGGGGGGAGGGGAAAGAAAAAAAAAGTTTTTTTTTTTTTTAATTTTCTGAAGGGAAAATATTAAGGCGGTGAAGGAACTTACTTGAAAATATGCGTGTGAATATGCTGAGTGCAGCTAGTTTTAAGTGAATACTTTTAAGGTGATGTAGCAATAATAAAATCATTCTTTCAAAAAAGTCACATAAATTTCCAACATGAACAAAACCTCTACTGGAGAATGGATTCCATGACACAGATTAAACCCGAGCTGATGAGCTAGAACTACTAGAAACATTCGATGTGTCACGCTGTTGTCTGCACACAACACCCTCCAAGGCCATCACAACCCAAGCACCCAACGACAGGAGGTTTTTGTAACACCTGGACTCGAAGCTGTAAGAAAGGGACGGTAATGACAGCTCTGTGATTATTCTCTTTCTGGTCAATTTCAATCAGTTCCTTAATGTGACTTTAATGATGTTTTTTAGTGTTCATTTCTTTTTTTATTTTTTTAATGTTATACCAATAGCAGTTCCCTTCCACTACTGATTTTTTCATTAGGATGATTATAATGGAAGATGACTCTCGGTGGAAATGTATGTGATACACTCTTGTTATCCATGCGCCATAGTTGCTATACGCTAATTGCTCCAGTCTGTCATGTGAATGAGTATTTAAGGAGATTTTAATCCCTGAACCACCACATTCATTGTAATTCTGTATGCTAAAGATCCTTATGACATTATAGTGATAAAATTGGTAGCATTACACACATGCCCGGATCTCTTACAATTTAAACGTAAAGTGTTTGAATACATTTTAATTTGTAAATAATTTGCTGCTAAGATAAATTGATGTGCTAAGAGTTTGAAGCAAACTTTCCAGTTAAACTTTCATGAATGCTGCTAAAGAGAGGACTGAATTATTTGGTTGATTTTCTGCTCTCATTTGCAAACCATGCTTCAATTAAGCTTCTAGTAAGGGTAGGCAGCTATGAATAATGTCTCGCTATCGCACAGCTCCCTGCTCCTGTGAGAAAGATGTCAAATGCACTGAACCCATCAAGATGGGGATTTAGGTCATTAACTCAACCACAAACTTGAAAGCATTTCAAAAAGTGGGTCAGTTTGTCAAAGGTGCAAACATGACATGACAGAACAGTTTCTAAAACTGAACCGTGCGATTATAAGTCACATCAAATGCAATCAATTCAGTTCATTATAAAATCTGTTGTTTAGGGCAACTACAGTAAAGTTCAAAGTGAAAGGTATCCTTGTCTCTATCTAGGGATGATAAAAAGGTTAGAATGATAGGATGCTAACATTATCAAAGAGCTGTAAATATGTGACATACTGTGCTGGCATTTTAAAAGTTTCTTTTTCAGCCCAGCACTTCTGTCACCATAGCAATGGATTTTACAAAGACTATATTAATTAGATGCAAATGGCTGCAAGGGAAACAGAACCTTTCAGTTTTTGAAAACTAGGACTTAAATCTGCTATAGTGTAGGCTATACTATGGAAACCATATTGTCAGTTGAGTGTGTTGGATTTAATGTACAGGCCTCCTAGGAAAGGTCATTGGAGAGGACACGATTGCACTTCTTTTGAAGCGAGTGTGAACCTAATTGTGCTTTATAAAGCTAAAGTGTGATGGGACTGCAAATTTTGAAACACACAACGCAATTCAAGAATAAGTTCCTAAAACACTAATATGCTACAAATGGAAGCAGGATGAATTTCTAGAATTGCACTTTCAACGACTGTCTGATTAACTGTGAACACTGTAAAATGAGGAAATTCTATCACTGTTTTATTAACAGGGTAGACAATAAAAAACGTTAACTTTAAATCCAACTTTGGGTAAATTATTAATATTCTGAATATGTAAATTTACTTGTTTTTTGAATAATTTGAATGGACAAATTTTCAAACTCACATTGAACTTTGTGGATAAATAACACTTAGGATGGATTTGGGGGATTATTTCTTCCCCTCCTCAAAGAGAGCAGGACAGGATTAGCTTAAGGAAATACAACAGCTAGGCCTTAGGCAAACAAGATCTAGATTCCTGCAATATGGAGTTGCTATTGCTACATGGTTATAGAGAAATCTCTGTAACACTCACTTCCACATAGACAGTTCCAGAGAAAGAACTCTACATTGGCCACTGGCAAAATTCAGGCCCAGCCAGTTTACACATTTGTAAAAAAAAAAAAAAAAAAAAAAAAATTAAAGAATCTCAAGGAGCTGTGTGGACTTCTTACATCTCTCTCTCTCTCTCTCTCTCTCTCTCTCTCTCTTTTTTTTTTTTGAGACAGGGTCTCTCTTTGTAGTGCAGGCTGGCCCTGAGCTCACTATGTAGCCCAGGCAAGCCTCGAACTCAGCAATCCTCCTGCCTCTGCCTCCTGAGTGCTGGGATTACAGGCGTGAGCCACCACACCCAGCACTGAGGTATGTGGTATTGATTGCTGGTGGGCATGAGTCTCCACACCCAGCATTGTATGTGGTTACCGGGGATCAAACTCAGGACCTTG
>PVIC010021151.1:0-13777 GCA_004025085.1 Thryonomys swinderianus
CCGGCATTGTGGTATGCGGTGTTGATTGTTGGTGGGCGTGTCTCCATGCCCAGCATTATATGTGGTTACCGGGGATCGAACTCAGGACCTTGCGCTTGCAAGGCAGGTGCCGGAACCACTGAGTTAACCCTCTGGCCCTCAATTCTTTTTTTTTCTGAGACAGGGTTTCGCTTTGTAGTTCAGGCTGGCCCAAGCTCACTATGTAGCCCGTGCAAGCCTCGAACTCAGCAAGCAATCCTCCTGGCTCTGCCTCCCGAGTTCTGGGATTACAGGAGTGAGCCACCACGCCTAGCACTGTGGTATGTGGTACTAATTGCTGGCCGGCCTGAGTCCCTATGCCCAGCATTGTTGTATGTGATTACCAGGATCAAATTCAGGACCTTGTGTTTGTGAGGCAGGTGCCAAAACTACTGAGCTAAATCTCCGGCCCTGACCTTCAACTCTTGATTCTTCTGCTTCAGTCTCTTGAATGCTGGGATTGCAGCTGTGCACCACCAACCCCAGGCAGAATTAGTTTTTCATATGTCCAGTAGGTTTATGAAGACCTCACTTTGAAAAACATGTGGTTTGAATGATATAGATGTATCTGAAAATGCCCAGCATTACCCTTGGTTCACAGTAGGAGATTGATCAGAGGATCATAAATTTCAGAGAAAAGCCAAAAGAAAAAGAGGTCACAGGTGGCTAAGTGGATCGGGAAGAATTTTATGGAAGGTACATCCTTAAGAGATGTCACACTGGTGGATCCCAGGGCAGGAAGTTTCTGAGTTAGTTGTCTGTACTTGATAACCTATGCATACACAGTGTTAAATGAACTTTGAAGGAGGGATTGAATTCAAAGGGTTGAAGAAAGGGCACTTTGGAAGAGGCAGAACATGCACTTGGAAAGGTTCGGGTCCTGTTGGCAAATCAGTTTGAAGACAGTGTGGGAAGAAGTGGAAGCAAGAGAAAAATATACGCTGGAACATTATGTATTGATGGGATTTTCAGTGTTAGTGTTGGCAGTTTGTAATCAGTCCAATCAGGTTGCTCTTAATTTCTGTTTCCACTCAAATTTTAGGGAGGAAATTTTTGGACCATGCTTTTTTGATTACTGAGAATTTATTGCTATAATATCTATCTGTTGTATTTCTCCTTTTTGTTGGAAAGATTTTATACAGTCATTAATGGGGATAAAAAGGTATCTTTTCTGTATGATTAAAAAAATATAAAGAGACAGACACTAAGAAGGAACAGGGGCAGACATGTTTTTCTTTGTTTATTCCCCAATCTTATTTTCCTGAAAATTATGTTGAACTTTATTATTAGCTGTTAAAGTTCTTTAAAAAATCATAAAATTTAAGTCACAGAAGCTGAATAGGCAGAAAAGAAGAATTCATGATTTTTACATGAATTGGTATTGTTGATATCCATCAGTAAAGGAGTGAAATATACTTGAACCTATGACTTTTATTGTGTTCTACATTGTTTCAAGGAATGATGCAAAGCAGTTTTACAGCTTGAATCGACCTTGTCATAACTCATTTCACAGTTCGATGTAATTTCTCAAATGTTATTATCCTTGAGAGAGGTTCCTCTGATATGCAGGAGTGTGGAGTGTGCTGTGTTATCTGGAGGAAGGAGGAACCAGGAAGAAGGTGCCAAAGACAAAACTGACTGTGGCATTTCACTGACTTGAATATGACCTCAGTTGTAAATGTACCACAATGTTCAGTGTCATTAAGAAATAAAGTGCTGCCAGTTACGTTTCATGGTTGTCCTACATAACCATGAATGGGCAATACTGGTTTTTCACTGCCCTGACATTACATGCATCTGTCCTGAGACATTTAGTACTTTCGCTTGCTTTCCTGTATTCCCTTGCATGGAATAGATACTTCTTTTATTATAATTTTTTTTTTTTTTTTTTGCTTTTTGGAGACAGGGTCTTGCTTTGTAGTTCAGGCTGGCCCTGAGCTCACTATGGTGCCCAGGCAAGCCGCCGCGAACTCAGCAATCCTCCCGTCTCTGCCTCCGGAGTGCTGGGAATACAGGCGTGAGCCACCACGCCCAGCATTATATGTGGTAACTGGGGATCGAACTCAGGTCCTTACGCTTGCGAGGCAGGCGCCGGAACCACTGAGCTAACCCTCCGGCCCCTATAATTTCTATTAATATATTAAAAAATGATATCAATTCCTTACAAATGAATGCCCACACTGACAGTCATTGAGGATATATTTTGCCTCATTACTCTACTTTAAAATACAGTATGAACAGTATCAAGATTTATTTGTCAGCCCTATCCCCCTCCCAATTTACAAAGACTCTGCTTCCATTTTTCCTACTTTTCTGACATTTGTTCCTTTACTTTCTTTTCTTTCCCCCACCTCCCCTCCCTTTTGCTCTTCTCCCTTGAACATTTTCTTCCTAGTTCACAATGCCTACATAGTGGTTCTCACTTATACTTTCAGTTTTTCAAACCACAGAGATTATTCAGAATTTACATATATATGTATCTTATTTATTTCACATAAGAGTATGGCCATTTTATTTAAAAACTACATCCTCTTTATCCAGTCATCTGTTGATGGGCATTTGGGCTATTTCCAGGATATGGCTATTACAACCTATGCTATATAAACAGCTGTGCATATGTTGCTGTGGTATGATGCTTTTAGTTCTTTTAGGAAGATAACCAGCAGAGGAATAGCAGGCTCAAATGGGGCCTCTAGTCCTAGTTTGTTTGTTTGTTTGTTTGTTTATTGCAGTACCAGAAATCAAATTTGGGCCCTTGTGCATCCAAGGTTGGTGTGGTACCACTTGAGCTAAATCCCCAGCCCACTAATCCTAGTTTTTTGAGGAATCTTTACACTGATTTCCACAGTGGTCACACCAGTCTATAGTTCCACCAGTGGTGGAGGGTTCCTTTCTCCCCACGGCATGGCCAGCACTTGTTAAGATTCTTGGGCTGGAGATTTAGCTCACTGGTTCTGGCACCAGCCTCACAAGCACAAGGTCCTGAGTTTGATCCTTGGTAACCACATACAATAATGCTGGGCGTGGTGACTCACACCCACCAGCAATCAGTACCACATACCACAAATGCCAGGTATGGTGGCTCACTCCTATAATCCCAGTACTAGGGAGGCAGAGGCAGGAGGATTGCTGAGTTTGAGGCTTGCCTGGGCTACATAGTGAGCTCAGGCCCAGCCTGAACTACAAAGCAAGACCCAGTCTCAAAAAAAAAAAAAAAAAAAAAGAGTTGATTTCTTCAAGCTGCCATTCTTTCTGAGTGAGCTGGAATCTCAGTGTCATTTTCATTTGAAGTAGATAATTCTTTGCCTCTGTCTTTGCAGTAAAATGTAGCTTAGTTTCTTTTCCCCTTATTCAGATACTGTCAAACAACTGGTTGTTGCTTTGCAATAGGAACAGAATTTTGGATATTCTTCTTAGGACACATATTTACTCCACTAATACTGCATTTATCCTCCAACTCAGTTTTCATGTCTTTGGACTTAAACAAAAATTTTTGTTTCAGTTTTGAATCAGTATACCTTTTTTTTTTTTTTTTTTTGAGACAGGGTCTCGCTTTGTAGTTCAGGCTGGCTCTGAGCTCACTATGTAGCCTAGGCAAGCTTTGAACTCAGCAATCCTCTTGTCTCTGCCTCCTGAGTGCTAGGATTACAAGCGTGAGCCACCACGCCCAGCTTTTTTTTTTTTTTTTGAGACAGGGTTTCGCTTTGTAGTTCGGACTGGCCCTGAGCTCACTATGTAGCCCAGGCAAACCTCGAACTCAGCAATCCTCCTGCCTCTGCCTCCCAAATGCTGAGATTACAGGTGTGAGCCACCATGCCCGGCACTGTGGTATGTGGTACTGATTGCTGGCAGGCATGAGTTACCGTGCCTGGTATTGTTGTATGTAGTTATCCGGATTGAACCAGGGACCTTGCGCTTGCTAAGCAGGTTCTAGAACCACTGATTTAAATCTCTGGCCCTACATTATATTCTTTTGTGGCTCTTGGTTCTTGATGGACACTAACCTATGTCCCACCTTTATGTGTGTTGGGTGACCACATTCAGTTTACTAACAGCTGCTGCTCTGAGCAGCCATTTACTTTACTAACTTTCTGGTTTACTTGTCTGATTTGCTTCTCAATATCCAAATTTTATGTCACCTCTTTTCAAATGAAATCACACAATTTACCCTGGAGTCAATTTCATTTTTAACATCTGGAGCTGCTTGTTTCAGATATTTTCCGTACCATGGAGTGTGCCCTATGAATAAAGATGTGGGAAAAGAAATCAAACTGTCATTTGTACCCTCCAGGCTGAAGGTTGACAGATACTAATACCTGTCTATGTTTTGGCAGCCTTCTGTCTGAACTGAGCAGATTTCAAACTTTCCTCTCAGCGGTGCACCTCAAGTTGAATCTCTTAAGACTTTCATTTCATTGCTCCTTATTTGTAAGAGAGGTAGGTTAGAGTTTTCCCCTATTCATTTTTTTTCCTAGTTACTTACTGCTAAGAGAAACACTTACTAGAAAGTTGTGAAAGAGGAAAAAGAAAAGCTCAGCAAATTAAACAGTGCTGAAAAGTCTGCAAAAAAACTATGTGGGAGGTAAACATGCTGGTTGCTCTTTTTTCTGGCAGCGAAGTTTATTGGAGCAATGCACAGCACAGCCTAAGCATGGAGCTGGGCGGATAAATCCTTTGGCAGTTCTCTTGGGCTGGAAGAGCCCTTAATTTTTGTGTTTGGTCTTAGTCCTATTACTCTCTCTAGAGGACTGCTTCTCTGCTAATCTGCTACATGCTGGTTAGATGATGTCATGTGATAATGTTTAACGTCTCAAGCATAAATGTTCAGTAGAAGTTAGGCAGATCTTCCTGTTACCGTTTTGTGGTGGTTTAATCTATCAGGTATACGCGTTAACATTTTGACTGTTCATTAACAGAGCTTACACAATTAGCTAGCCCTCGTGTTATTATTATATTAAGGAAAAATGTTTCAAAATTTAAGTGTATAATCCATTTAATGGAGAAAAGATGTAGTTTCAGAAGGAGATGCTTATGCAAGTGAGTGTTTCTTAAAGTACACTTTTTTCCTTTTTAAAAAATATCTCTCAGGAAGTTATCCTCAAAAAGTAGGTGGCACTGGGCATGGTGGCTCAAGCCTGTAATCCCAGCACTTGGGAGGCAGAGACAGGAGGATTGCTGAGTTCGAGGCTTGCCTGGGCCTACATAGTGAGCTCAGGGCCAGCATGAACTACAAAGCAAGACCCTGTCTCAAAATAAATAAATAAATAAAAGTAAGTGGCATAGATACTTCTTTCAGTCTCTTAGGAAACCAGACTCTCAGCAAATTAGAGGACATCAGTGTTCAGAAGATATTCTGATTTTAGAGTACATAGACATTAAATAAAGATAAAAATAAGTATTATCATGAATTAATTTCTTCAAATTGGATTTTTGGTAAGATAAAAGTATTTCATATTTTGAGCTGGAGATTTGGCTTAGTGGTTCCAGCACCTGCCTAGCAAGCGCAGGGTCCTGAGTTTGATCCCTGGTAACCACATACAACAATACCGGTTATGGTGGCTCATGCCTGTAATCCCAGCACACGGGAGGCAGAGGCAGGAGGACTGCTGTGAGTTCGAGGCTTGCCTGGGCTATGGTGAGCTCAGGGTCAGCCTGAACTACAAAGTGAGACCCTGTCTCAAAAAAAAAAAATTCATGTTTTGATCATGTGGTAATTATATAATTATAACATTTGTTACAACTAAATGAATTATATTCTTAAAATTAATGTTTTTGTATAAATTTACCAAAATAATGCTGACAAAAAACTAGAGTATTTTGGTATTTAGAAAAGGATTGGATGAAATTCAGAAGAAGGAGTATCTGTGAATAAACTGTAACACCAGAATCATAGATGGAAACAAATAGTTATTTTAATCTGAAGCCAAATGTAATGAAACTACTAAAAAAATGATTTTGTGTCTAGATTTTACATGCATCTCATAAAAATGAAAGGAATGCAAAAGTAACCAGCAAGGGTGAAGTAGTGGGGAAAGTTGTTCCTTCTGTTCCTATCAATTCAGTTGCCCTAATTAGGTGTACATAATGCAAATTTTATAGACATATTTCAAGAGGACCATGTGTTGTCATTTAAAAGCAAACCGAGAAGACAAACAAATGAGCTCTAATTGATAATATTCCCACTACCAGGGTTTTTTTTTTTTTTTTGAGACAGAATCTTACTATATAGTTTGGGATGGTCTTGAACTCACTATGTCACAGAGGCTGGTCTTGAACTTGCAGAGATTCTGCCTTCTTCAGCCTCCCAAGTGCTAAGATTACAGCACTGTACCACCACACCTGGCTGTAATTGATATTATTATGCAATCACTAGCTCTTTAAAATTGGGTCTATAGCCTTAAAATTATCAAAGTACAGAATCAATAGTTTAGGTCAATTGCTTGTTCCAACCTTCTGAATGTTCTTAAGTAATGGCAGAGTTGATATTATTTTGGAGATTGTCATTGATTATACTGCTTTTAAAATTGTTGGATTGATTATGTCACATTTTGGCAGGTAACTGCTGCATTAGAAATTCAAGCAGCAGATATACTACCAAATTTTACATCAGTTAAGGTATCAAAGGTCAATTTATTAAATATTCCTCCTTGATTGCATTCTAGGTTAGCCATTTTTCCTTTTTTTTTTTTTTTTTTGAGACAGGGTCTCTTGCTTTGTAGTTCAGGCTGGTCCTGAGCTCACTATGTAGCCCAGGCAAGCCTGGAACTCAGCAATCCTCCTGCCTCTGCCTCCCGAGTGCTGGGATTACAGGGATGAGCAATCATGCCCAGCACTGTGGTATGTGGTATTGATTGCTGGTGGGCGTGAGTCACCACGCCCAGCATTGTGTGTGGTTACCAGCGATCGAACTCAGGACCTTGCGCTTGCTAGGCAGGCCCCAGAACCACTGAGCTAAATCTCCCGCCCATCCTTGATTTTTAAATACTAATGTAATGATACAGGAGTTGTATTTGGGCAAGTATTACATGCTCTCTAAGCAGGTCATTATTTTGTACTGTTTCTTGGAAGAAAATTTCACTCAACTCATTTTAAAGTAAAATATGTCTGCAAATGCAGCTTTTTATAAAAAACAGAAACAGGTTCATCTATGGGACTGTTACTCAAGGACAATCAGTGTTATCATTTTCATATAAATCCTTTCAGTCTTTTTCTCTGGATAGCAAATTTTGATTTTGTTTCTTCTTTGTGGTCTCTCTTTATAGAAGACTATTCACTTTTGCTTTTGTTTAAATTTATGATCATTTGACATGTTTCATCTTTTTTTACAAATAATCTTTTTAATGGTTCCATTTAATTTAAAATATATCATTTCTGAATTTTATGATTAAATTCAGAAATATATTTCTTTTTGGTGGAAGAAAAATTTTAAATTTTTTCTATCTATCTATCTATCTATCTATCTATCTATCTATCTATCTATCTATTTATTTATTTTTGAGCAGGGTCTCGCTTTGTAGTTCAGGCTGGTCCTAAGCTCATTAGTAGCCCAGGCAAGCCTCAAACTTAGCAGTCCTCCTGCCTCTGCCTCCTGAGTGCTGGGATGACAGGTGTGAGCTACCATGCCCAGCAAGAAGAAAATTTTTATTTCCTCAGCTTTCATATTATAACTTTAAAGCAGCAGATAAAGTACTAAATTTTACAATTAAGATATTTAAGGTCAGTTGGTTGAATTTTAAAGAATCCTTGTTGATTATATAACAAGGTTTTCATAGCATATTTACAGTGTTTCTTTGGATTATCATTTGATAGTTTACATACATGTGATGGCCATGTCAAGGGTTTTCCATATGATATACCTTCTCTTTTTTTTTTGCTCTCTGTTGTTTATCTTCTTATACTTCCCTCCAGTATTGCAGCAAGACTTGCCAGATGTTTTGTGTTTTCATGATAATCCAGTCATAGGCTCTGAGACCCCTTCCTTAAAATGCAGCCCTTCATTTTCCAAGTTTACACATCTTATAGGTTTCCTACTGCTCACTGGCTTTAAGGTGAAGGTGCAAAACAACTTCCTCTTTACAATTTGCCTCATTTCCTGTCCACTCATTTCCTTGACTTTGGTTAGTAGGTCTTATTTATATAAAATCATAATAATATATATAACTATATATATTATTATGATTTTATATAAATATGAAATATACACACACATATACATTCCTTTAAAATATTCCTAGGAAGGAGAATGAGACCACACTTTTCGTCTGTAAGGGAATTTCCTTGTAAGAGAATTTCCTTCAACTTGGAATTAGTTTTCAAATTTGTGTGGTAAGATTTTTGCTTAT
The DNA here is from genome assembly GCA_004025085.1 of Thryonomys swinderianus. Taxonomy (NCBI): domain Eukaryota; kingdom Metazoa; phylum Chordata; class Mammalia; order Rodentia; family Thryonomyidae; genus Thryonomys; species Thryonomys swinderianus. The sequence goes on from PVIC010021151.1 coordinate 8,361, forward strand.
TATTTAGGGTTTTGTATGGTTACTTGATATGGAGATTACAGAAGAGCCAGTGATTCAGACAAGGGCATTGTGTGCTCACGTTTATTTTCTATGCTTTGAGGAGGGCGTTTATGGAATGCAGCACATGCTCTTAGGAGTTAATCTGCATCTGCTTTTTATTTCTTACCTGCCACCATTAACCAAACACAGACCAGTTATAGCATCGCAGACGCTATTCAAAAAAGGCCATGAAGCCAAGAAGACAGCTCACTTTTTTCTTCTTAGGAGTCTCTTCCTGTGAATTAAATTCTGTCATATACTGGTATAAATTCCCAGTGTTGAGTGGATCATGATGTGTATACACAATCTACCAATAAAAATAAAGGGTCTCTTCTTTAAAATTGTTTCCAAGGAAAATTTGAGCCCCTTCTTTTTCCGGAAAGTAAACTTGTGAGATCAGCGTGCTCACTGATTTTTTTCCCCCTCACAAAGTTGAATTAAATCAACTGAGTTTGTTCACATAAGCACAGTCTTAAATCCAAAATTTCCCGTTTAAAACTTTCTTTGTAATGTGTAGTTTGCCCTCAGCAAAACATCAAGTTTCAGATGGCATTTGGAGAGGAGGAATACAAGGCTCCTTCCAGAGCTCCTCTTCAAGCCCCAGGCTGCATTGAGTGAGTCCACCTGATTTACCTGCAGGTTGAACAGTAAAATATAAGTTACTGATCATCATTTTTTCTTTTTACAATTTTCCTCATAGTAAATCACTGTGATATGTTAAACTTACTGCTTTAGGATGAGTTTTTCTGACAAATTATTGTTTATTTGGAATACCTCTGGCGAAGGAAACATAAACTCACAGTATGTTATAAATGGGAGGGATTAGGAATGGAGTCTTTAATAGAATTTCTGAGTGTAAGTGCTGATAAATGTGTTTTACTTGTTGATTTGCTCTCCTTTGAGCCCTGTGGTGGAGGAGGAAGTTTCTAGGCCATGCAGGCCACACATGGAGCTGATGTTTATGGTAGTAATTTAAAGTATTCTTAGGGAGGTGAATTGTGTGCCTGGGAGTGATCTCACAACATGCACTTTGTGCACTTTGACTGAGTTGTGCACCTTAAGCTGGTGTATGAGGGAGAAAGGGCACACGTGTGCATCACTATGTGACAATGTGGAAATGGTCACCCTGGGGCTTCACAGCAAGGGCTGTGTAAGGATTGAAAAGAGCAGTTAATTATGATTGAGGTGTGGTGGGTGAAGGGAAGTCAAGAGAAGATGTAGGGTGAATTACATACAGTCTGTCTTTATAGAGAAGTAGGAGTTTGTCTGGATCTGTGAGGTGGTTTTTTTTTTTTTTTTTGCTTTTTTGGAGACAGGGTCTCGCTTTGTAGTTCAGGCTGGCCCTGAGCTCACTATGGTGCCCAGGCAAGCCACCGCAAACTCAGCAATCCTCCTGTCTCTACCTCCTGAGTGCTGGGATTACAGGCGGATCTGTGAGTTTTAAGGAAAGCGTGCAGCACGGGTCCAAGGCAAGACGTGCTTACCTGCTGTATGCAAGGTGTCAGCGGCTCCCAGTGACCGAACCTCTCGGAGCTCTCAGAGGTACGAGCCATCCGCTGCGTCACCCCTGGTCTGCGCTGTGCTGTGTGGACAGAGAGCCAGAGAGGCGGGCTGGGGCCAACTGCAGAAGGTCCTGGATGAGTCCAAGGTGCCTCTGACTGGGAGAGGAACCTTGGCAGCTGTGCTTCCAGTTTTGCTGCAGCGTGAAGACCAGATTTGAAAGAGGAGCAGTTAGAGTGAGGGGATGGCAGGAGCCCATTGCGGTCCTGGCGAGAGAGGGGAGCCTGGACCAGTCACAGTTTGCAAAGGGAAAAGGGCAGGATTGTGATTGTCCCGCCAGATAGAGGACAGATGGGAACGTTCTGAGATTTCTATAGCAGGTACCAGTGAGATGGGGAGTATTTTAAGTGAGGTAGGAGTGCGGTTGGAAGTGCCCAGAAGGACTTCCGTGTGGAGTTACAGGGCAGGAGACAGCGGGGAGCAGCTGGCAGGTCTCCATAAGTGGGAACCGCTGAGGGGTGCAGCCTGTGCAAGAGTCGTGTTTCTAAGAGGAACAGTGGCAGGTTAGGAGGTATGTAGATGTGATCAGAGGTGGATCAGAGGACACGGATGAAGGGCTCTGTTTCAAGAGGCACGATGATGAAGAGAGAAAAATGGGCAGTGGGCCTGGGGAGGGAGGTGAGGATTTCTTTGGGATTTGAATAAATTTGTGGATGAAAACTCATGGAAAAAGAGCTAACAGTGAGCCAGGGAAAAGGACCTAGCTAATATATGAGAGTTTGGAAGAAAAATATTGAGTGGTCTGAGACAAGCAGGAAGCAGGAAAGTATAGTTGCTGATGAGATGAACTTGGGGCTGGGTAGGGGAGAAATGAAACATCGTATTTCTCCATCTTGAGAAGAGGAAGTCTTCTGTGGGCAAAGAAAAGGTGGAGAAGGTGTTTGATGGTGCTAATGAACACGCAGTAGTAGCTCTGAAATGTGCAAGAGGCTGTCACCGGCACGAGAAAAGGCCGCAGCCTAGTGAGAGGCCAGCCCAAGCCACGCCTTGGGTGTGGTACAGGGGGCAGCCCTCACTCTGCGCTGTTTCGCCACGGCTGGGAAGCCTGCGAGAAGCGGCAGGAAAAATGGGTTGATGTGTTGAAGAGAGGTTATAAATTGGGTGGGGAGAAAAATAATTAAGGGTAAGAATATTGAAGTTGTTCTTTCTTAGCTTGATGTTAAAAAGATGAACTGTGGATCCCAGTGATGACAGGAGGAGGAGGAGAGAGAGAGATGGAGAGAAAGAGACAGAGAGAATATAACAGGAGGCCAGAAGTATGTTTTCCACACACACACACAGTTCATTCATGTATGTATCCATTCTTCCCATAATAAAAAATGTTTACTTTCTGTTATACTATCATAGATAGAAAATGGTTCTAGTTTGTTACATTAAATGGAAATTTAAAAGGCAATATTCAATCTTATCCTAGAAATTGAATATTTTACATTGTATACAAATCTTCATTTTTAAGTCTTGGTCATATTTATTTGAAAAATACATATTAATAGTGTTAATATATGTCAGTTTATTTAATTTATTTGAATATGTGTAGTGTGAATATATAAGTAAATCCTACAAGGGGGAGAAAGTGAAATTATAAGTTGTTTTACTTTTTTGTTCACAGCTCAGTAAGCTTCCACTTCCTGGAGTTGAAAAGTAAAAATAAAATATTCATAGTAGCTTCATGTTATCAGGTGGATGTTATAGTGAAACAAAGTGGAAATTTAAAATACAAACTCAAGTGAAGTTCTCAACACAAGTTTCTTACAGCTTTGTACATCAATAATTAATGTATGTCTTGTAGCTTTCTTTCCCCTTTCATTAGTTTACTTTTTTTGTCTGTTCTGGTGTTCTGATACCCTTTTTATAAAGCAGACCTGATCATATCTGTTTATATTATCCAGACCAATTTCCTTGGTGAGAACAGACTAGAGAAACATTTATTAGCATAGAATGTTTCTGCAAGTAATAACCTCTCCTGTAATATTTATATCTTTTGTTTGGAGAGCTCCATGTACTCTGAAAGAATCCCATTATATTCCTTAAGGAAAGTAGCTGAACAGATGGCTTCCACATCTGCAAAATGGGAATGCTCATGGACTTTGGAAGCTATCCTAAAGCTTCACAGCTCTCCATGGGGGTTATTTAATATGCTCTTCGAAACAGCAGCAGATTCAGGAGTGGACTAGAATGCAAGCCTTGTGCCAGAAAAACCATCCTTTCATCCTGTTGGGATCATTCTTTTTCTGTTTCATAAAGTCAACAACCTGACATTAAAGAAGACTTTGTGTTACATGGAGATTTTTCTTCCAGCCATTGTCTGTTCCTTTTACATCTGTTTTTAAAATTAACCCTGGTGGTGTAGTTATACATTAGTGGTTTTCTCTTGCCTCTCATTCTATTCCTGGTCATTAAAACAGAGGAAAAATGGTAACAAGATCTCAGCCCTCTTGACGCCCACACATCGCCTGCCAGAAGAGCAGGACAGTCTTACTGTTCTCCAGAGAGCTTTGAACTGCACTGGACCCCAGTGGGCAGGTATTTTAGACAAGTAATTTCTCTGGAACTCAAGGCTGCTCTGGAAATGTCCAAATCTATACTTAACCATGATGGCTGCTGAATACATCAAACTGGTCAGATCATAAGAAGCTACTGGAGATTCTTTGCCTTTCTGAGATAGAGAACATACTTTTCCACTTTCTTTTTGTACTGGGAATCGAACTTAGGACCTGGTACTTGAAAGGCAGATGTGGTGCTACTGAGCTAAATCCCTGGTCCTAATTTTTTAGTTTTTATCAGATATCTGAGGAGGATCTTATGACCAGTAATATAAAGCAAACACTGAGATAAGTGATCTTTATCACCATTTTTAAGATATGGTAGTCACATGTGCCTATGAACATGAAAATTAATGAAAACTAACTAAAATACCAGTTTGAGAAAGTAATTATGGGAGATGATGGATAGGTTAACCTGCTTCACAGACAGCACTTCTGTTAAAAAAGCAAACATGTTTATTAACATAAGATGTTTCTCTTTTTTCAATAATTACCTTTCTTCTAATGTCTGTAGCCTTTATGAGAAGGACTTCAGGTACTATGAAAGAATCCTATTATATTCCCTTAAGAAGAACAGATAAACAGATGGCTTCCACATCTGCAAAATGTGTTCTAGAGATAAAAATAACCTGCCTAAGTTATATAACTAAGAAATGATGGAATCAGTTTAATGCAGATTTGAACCTGCCTCTTTCTTGTGCTACTCTGACATCCAGTTTTGTCCAACAGAGACCAAATCTGCTGATGGGAAAGAGGGAGGACCCACTGTGAGGTGGAAGCAGCTTTCTTCAGATGTATTGGATGCCCCAGAAGGCTTTCATTTGGGGCATTGACACTGAGCGGGGTCTAGGAGAGTGACATACTCTTAACAGTGATTCTGATGCTAACAAACCTCTTGTGGTGACCTGGGGAATGCAGACAGATGACAGACACAAATCTGGTCATACAGGTCCAATTTGCTTACATGAGAGCACCCATCTCTGATCTATATACAGTCAACTATGAAAAGTTTATCTAGTCCTAGAGAGGATCCATTTTTAAAATGTTTTCCTTTGCAAAATGGAAATTAACTTCTTTTCTTTTCTTTTTTTTTTTTTTTTGAGACAGGGTCTCGCTTTGTAGTTCAGGCTGGCCCTGAGCTCACTATGTAGCCCAGGCAAGCCTAGAACTCAGCAATCCTCTTGTCTCTGCCTCCCTAGTGCTGGGATTACAGGCGTGAGCCACCATGCCCGGCACTGTGGTATGTGCTACTGATTGCTGGTGGGCCTGAGTCAC